>JANTPZ010083933.1:0-53010 GCA_025593235.1 Vachellia pachyceras
GTGCCCCTTCCAAACCACAGCGTGTTATGGTCATTGGTGGTGATGGTTACTGCGGTTGGGCTACTGCTCTTCACCTATCTAACAAGGGCTATGAGGTTGCTATTGTTGATAGTCTTGTTCGACGCCTGTTTGATCACCAGCTTGGACTAGATTCTCTAACTCCAATCTCCTCAATTCATGATCGCCTTCGTTGTTGGAAATCTCTCACTGGAAAAAGTATTGAGCTCTACATTGGTGACATTTGTGAGTTTGACTTCTTAACTGAAGCCTTCAAGTCTTTTGAACCTGATGCTGTTGTTCATTTTGGTGAACAGCGATCTGCTCCTTACTCTATGATAGATCGGTCAAGAGCTGTGTATACGCAGCAAAACAATGTAATTGGGACACTGAACGTGCTCTTTGCGATAAAAGAGTTCAGAGAGCAGTGCCATCTGGTTAAACTCGGAACCATGGGTGAATATGGGACTCCAAATATTGATATTGAGGAAGGCTATATTACAATTACTCATAATGGCAGGACAGACACTTTGCCCTATCCCAAGCAAGCTAGTTCATTTTACCATCTTAGCAAGGTTCATGATTCACACAACATTGCCTTCACCTGCAAAGCTTGGGGGATTCGAGCAACTGATCTGAATCAGGGAGTGGTATATGGAGTAAGGACAGATGAAACTGCAATGCATGAAGAGCTGTATAACAGGTTTGATTATGATGGAGTCTTTGGGACTGCACTGAATCGGTTCTGTGTTCAGGCTGCCGTTGGGCATCCACTTACTGTATATGGTAAAGGAGGCCAGGTAACTTAGCTGTTTATCCATTGATGATATTTTAGATTTAGATGAGAAGTTTTTTGGTCAAAGAAAAAAGATAGGTAGAAGATTAACTGTTGGTTAACTGGAGACCGTTGCCTTGTTGCCATCTACTTTGCTATTCACTGAGTTATCTTGAATTAGTTGAGTTGATATCTTTTTAGGGAGAACTTGATGATAAGCATGTATTGTTGCTAATATTTTGCATTTGACATGACTCAGACTAGGGGCTACCTTGATATAAGAGATACAGTTCAATGTGTCGAGCTTGCCATTGCAAACCCTGCAAAGCCCGGGGAATTCCGGGTCTTCAACCAATTTGTTGAACAGTTTTCAGTAAACGAACTTGCCGCCCTTGTTACAAAAGCAGGTGAGAAGCTGGGGCTGAATGTGCAAACTTTATCTGTGCCAAACCCAAGAGTGGAGGCAGAGGAGCATTACTACAATGCCAAGCACACTAAACTGATAGAGCTGGGGTTGAAGCCGCACCTACTTTCAGATTCTCTACTGGATTCGCTGCTAAACTTTGCTATTAAGTACAAAGACCGTGTTGACACTAAGCAAATCATGCCTAGTGTTTCCTGGAGAAAAATTGCGGTGAAGCCGAAAACTGTGACAGCCTAAGATGGGTTTGTTGTTGCCGGCCTATGACTCTTGTGGTGCTACGTGATACATTTGCACTGGATGGAATTTGTTACGCTGGGAAACCGGGGAGTTATTGATAGGCTGTAATAGCTTAATCATAACGTGCTTATTTTAGTGTAAACCTCTTTGTGCTTCAAAGCGGTTTATTGTGAGAGTCATCTGCATTGAATAAACTGCTATCTTGTATATTGGTGAGTAATGAGTATTTGAGAATGTAAGCCGCAGTTCACCGATAAAGACCTATGCATTTGTCATATAGGCAACATCGCAAATTGGCAATGCTGCTAGTTTTGTTGTTGTTATTATTATAAATGATATTTTACTTTTTCATTTTGGAAATTTTTTCTTTGTATTTCCAATTGATGATAAACGTTTTTTGTTGGCCGAAAAAAAGATACGCGTCTTTTGTGTTTTTGACCTTTTTCTCCAAAAAAGATGGATTTTCCTCTCTTTGACGGTCTTCAATTAATTGATAAATAAAAGATATCTTTTTCTATTAGAATTTGATATTCTTTTGTTTTTTAAAAGATGACGAAAATAATATAATTAAATGAATATGTACACAAATATTTAGTACTCTCTTTTTTCCCTTTTTCAAATCCTTTGTTTCCAAGACCATTGATCCAAGAATCCATCATGGACGTACCCTCCAATTGAAAGCAAAAGGCGAAATTCTTTTATAGGCGGATTCGTTCATGGAGTTTCGTTGAAAATGTAATGGATGGAAATAGAATGGAACGATGATTACATAATATTTGTATGGTAAGTTACCAAGGAATGATGAAATGAAATTCATATTTTATTTATAAAAGAATAAAAAATGTAAAATAAATTTTTTAACTATGTTAAAACTAAAAATGAAAAATATAAAATTATTGATTTATAAATGGTATGAGTATCCATAGAAGTTGTAATTCACATTACATAGCCAGAGCCATGTAATAATGATTGCCTGATCAGTTGTTACATTGTAATAAAGACCACGTTCAATTACATTATTATACAAATGCAATCAAATATAATGCATTCATCAAGTAATCCCCTCTAATGGAATCAAACCCCACCGGCTATTAAATAAATTGCTCCATACACAAGGATGAGTTAGTGTGTGTTTGGGAATTCCGTTGGGAGAAAAAAGTTTACAGATTTTGAGGTATTTTACGGATTTTTAGATGGTTTTTATGGATTTTAAGATAGTTTTTGAGATAGTTTTGTCTCGACTTACATGCACCGTTGGAAAAACGGTGTTCCCAAACAAGCCCTTATACGTTTCCATCACCGTCATATCGGCCAGCATTGTTTACATTATCAGTTCCATGCATAATCTTCATTTTTCGCACCAACCATTAGTTGGACTATAATCTGTGTCTTTATTATTGGACTTTTCCCAATTGTATCAGATAGCTATTTTGATTGATGACTTGAATTATATATTGGTTGGTTTGGTTACATTGATTAATTTTTTTTGATACAAGGTTACATTGATTAATTGATAAATCAATAAGCAGTTTGGAAGCCACTTTCTTTCATTTTCTGGTCTCAACTTCAAATTCCCCCCCCCCGGCGCTACTGGGGCCCTTGATTTCCAGGACCACTCCTACGTACTGCTCATCCATTTTATATTTGCAATAGGACACTCAATTATTTCATTATATGCATGTGTTTCAACTACTTAATTTCTTTCCAAGCAATAAATTATTATAAGCATGATCGTAATCCTAATCTTTCTGCATGCGTCGTTTTCTTCATCAAGTGATGTGAATGACTGATCTCTCTAATCTTGGTCCCCAGATGATTAAGTACGGCCTCCTTTTTTTTTTTTTTACATTTGTATCACGCATCGCCTCTTTTAATTTATTGGGATATGCCAAAGATGAATCATATTGACATTGATATATCAAGTTTTCCAGATGCCTATCGCTGTCATTATGTATACTATATGGCATCAATAATATTCTACTTTATTTAATTTCCCCATGCAAAGCTTAATTATAATTATCTTTACCCCCAAATCTTCCATGCACTGAAGAATATTAACGATGCTTATATGGATCCGGAAAACATTCGAACTGATAAGTGATAACCATGAGATTGTGTTGCTGTAATTTTAATTACCCGCTAATGAAAGGGTTAATTCACTTGGATTTTATAATTTTATTTCTAATCAAACCCATTCAACTTTCTTTTTGTGGCTTATGCTAGGCGAAACTCCATTCAAAATGGTGTGTGGATAATAGTTATTAGTCTTGTAAGTGTCTAGGCCTTTTGTTTTTAGCCTTTTCCCGGATGAATAGAAACATAAACATACATTAATCACAGAATAAAAATACACGACAGGATAGAAGTAGATGCCAGAGGCTCTCCTTGTTTCCCCCCCTTGCTAAAATATTACTGCCCTGAATATTCACTATAATGTCTAGTTTGTAGTGTAATTTACCCTGTAAACTAGATTTTATATTTACTAGTGGATAGTAACGTACTAATATGTAGATGGGCGTGTAGAATGCGTGTTCGTATTGTTCCCATATTTTGGTTATAACAAGCTTGCATGTGAATATATATCTTGAATACAATATTTTCAAAGCAACCATGGAATAATTATAGCATCTTCATAGTTTTAGAGATCATTTGAAAGTCCGTTTGAGAACAGTTTTTACATAGTTCGAGATCAAACCTATGTTTTGGATAATAGATTTTGGGAGAATAGCTTTTATGGATTCCGAGATAAGACCTAAATTTTGAAAGGTGATTGTGTTTGAGAAATTATTGGTTTTTATGAAGTTTGAGGTAAAAAGTAAGAAGGAAAAAGGAAAGAGAAAGAAAGAAAGAAGAGGAAAAAAAAAATTTATTATAAAAAATAGTGTGATTTGATAACAAAATAACTTTTTCAAAATCTATATTTTAAAAAAATGTAAGTACTTAAAAAAAATCTAGGTTTCCACAAAAAATAAATTTCCAAACGGGAGTCCAAACGAGCCTTTATTCCGACTGATATATTTACTGCACCGATCGAGGAGCAGATAAATTAATGAGATAATATAATTACCGTCCAAAGGTAAATGTTTTCAAATAAAGTGCTCAAGTCTTATATTTATAATTTCATATAAAGAAATAACCCGAATTAATTTAAGCACACGTGTTTCCAATCATACATGTTGCGGCCACAGACCTTTAGGGTTTTAATACTAAACAGACTCCATATTTGTGAAACTACAATTGCGTACGTAGATAAGCTGTGGCGCCATAATTAATTACACGACTCGCAATAGTAAAGTAAATCCAGAAACACACGCACGAATCGAAGACGAAGAGCACTGGGATTAATTTTGTGGAAGGCCGAAATAAGAAGAGATTCGAGTGTCGGATTCTTGAATTTTGTAGGTCTAACAGGAAGCGAAGAAATTAATTCGTAGTGGTCAAATGGTTTATTATTGTGGCGTAAGGGGTGTTGTTCATCCACTAGCTCCGCCGGCACCTCCACCGTCTTCCCCCCAAAAGAAAACAGTCCCATTGTTGAGTATCTCATCCACTAGTTCCATGTTGCCGAGCCCTTGGCCCACTTTGTCATAGAGCACAATGAAACAGCCATGGTGTTCCAGTCCACGACACGCAGAAACCCATTCCCTTGAACCAGGTTTCATGTTCTCATCTCTGAAGTCTACCGCACCAAGCTCGCACTCTGTCTCGGATCCCATGATATGGCTTCACTAAGCTAGCATCCTCAAGAGTTAAAGGTTTTGGTGCCTTCTGCTCTCCCTTTGGATAGTCCGTTGGAAGAACGGGCACAGATTCCGAGGTAAATATGTGAGAGAAGTTTTATCTCGGTAAGCGCAGAAATGGCTTTTGGATGCCCAAACGGGGGCTGTCGCACTTCGGTTTGAAAGATCAAGAGAATTACTTTAACTGCAATTAGATCCTGGATATGGAACCTCTAGGGTCAAGAAAATTACTTTAAGAAATGCAATTAGCGGGATCCTACCATTTATTTAATCAAGTGTACGTGGCAATATGGGTTTTGTTGGAATATTTTTAAAATAAAGAAATGTGATTTTTCAAAAGTTACGTATTATTGTAAAATAACGAGTTTATGTGAAAAGTTGTGTAGGGGTTATATCGTTAAATTTATGTCTCCCTACATACCATAAATATATAACTTTTCATGAAAAAGTCATTTCAAATAACTATTAATTATTTGATTATATTGATTCATGAATGTAACATAAGGTTATAATTTTTTATTGAAATGATATAGTTATGACTTTTTAATTGAAGGGGTCTTGATTCAAAAAGCACCACTTTAGACATCTCTCTATAATGTATAAATACCCTTTCTATTATTCTAGTTGGACGTACAGTAAGATCAAATCTATTGTCTTTCTCTTTAAATGTTCACATAGATAAAATTAAATTATCACTTTGTAAAAGTATTTGTTGTTTAGCTTAAATGTTGAGAGTGCAATCCATATTTAAATGTCTATATTGTATCATGCAAGAAATTCATTGATTAACCCAACATGCAACCTATAATAAAGGAATAGGTGGGGCTAATTAAATTGAAAAGAAAGTGTTGTTCGAAGATATTATATCATACAAATCAAAGTTAATTCCATTCCAAAACCCCCCCCACCTTCCATATTCTCTACAAACTGCAAAGTATACAAAATTCTAATAATTCACTTTGACTACTTCTAAAGACTTCGGGATATATGCTCTTCTTTTTGGGAAAAAAATATCTAGCAATATAATATTTTTGTTCTAATAAAATTATAAAAGTTCGATAAGGAGATAAATAAACACATAAGATCGAGTAATTTAAAAGAAGCAGACTCTTGAGTACATCAAGACATGTATTCACATACAGGTTCACATATACGGACGCTATATTGCTTGACTCGAGTCTTGAGTCAATAACGCATAATTTGAAAATTAAAGCACCAGAACACACAAACATAAACAAACATCCCAATTTGTCGAAAAGAGAAACTGATCAATTGACATGAGGGGGTTTAATTTGCTCTTGAGTTGAGACGCCGCAATAAGTTGCAAGTCGGACCTCAGCAGGATCTTTGGTCTTGGAAGTGTCACAGAATCGAAGGTAATCATAGTTATCAAATGGTTTATAACGCAAGGGATTGTTCTCGTCCACCAGCTCCTCCGGCACCTCCATCGTCTTCCTGCCGAAGGAAAAAAATCCCATCGAATACCTCGTTCTCTCTGCCTTCTTCATCACCACTCGGTGCTCACACGACTGCACCCTTCCATTACTCCACATCTACGTACCATGCATGCGTGTACTTAACAATTTATCAATTACGACTTTTTATATAGATAAGAATAGGGCAAGTAATGATATGGATTTATATATAATGTCACCTTTAATGCGTCACCGGCCATGACGACGAAGGAGGAGAGGGAGGCATCAACCTCAATCCAGTAGTCCTTACCCTTGGGTTTGATTTCCAAGCCCCCGAAATTGAGTTGATGCAATAAGGATAAGAGAGTCAGGTCCGAGTGAGCATGCAATCCCAATTCACTCTCATCCTTCTCCGGTTTTCTGTACTTGAGGAATCGAAGCAGATAATCGTTTGCTTCTAAGAATGAATCGCACCGGTTCTTGTCCACCCCGTAGCTATCGAACACCATTCTCTTTGCCAAACGGTCCAGTCCCACCATCAACTTCCCATACTCCTTCATTATCTCACTGTATGTTTCAAACATTTTTAAATATATATTGTAAATACAACACTAGCAGGTCGCCGTAATTAATGTTCAGAAACTAATAACAAAGGGTGTATATATGTGTGTGCACACCAGAAACGATCATTTCCTTGCGGCCACATAAGGTGGGTGAACTTTTGACAGCCGTCGTCCGATAAAACATTGTCAATGGCGACTGACTCGTACAGAGGAAGCCATGAGACACCGAAGTAGCTGTGGAAAGGCTTGTCGCTGGTGAGCCGCTTTTTGGTTTCTAAAGGGAGACCAAAAAGTTCATCCAATGCGGACAAAACAGAATCGCAGAGCCCCGGGCTTACTTTCTCATACAGTGCGATGAAACAACCGTCTTCTTCGAGTGCTCGCCGCACAACACCACAGGCCGAAGCCCAGGCTTGTGAGCCAGGCTTCATGCCTTCATCGGCGAAGTCTACCACTGCGAGTTCACACCTTGTTTGTTCGGATCTCATGATGATAGATGGATTTTAATTCGTTTTTTGTATGCTTTGATTTCTCATTAACTCACAGAGAGATAATAGAACTGATACTGTGATTAGCTCTGTCAGTGCTGTCTGTTATATATACCTGGGCAAATCGATGGTACAAAGTAGAGGAGAGGCAATTTCAAGTTCCTCAGGCGAGGAACTATTCAGTTATGAATTATGATAGGGATCCGAGAGGGGGACCAAAGTACGGGGGGACCACGAAATAAGATTAATGCGAAATGGTTTTGTCTTATTTTATTATGTACTATTAATACATTTTAAATTAAACCAGTCTTTGTATTTCTCGGACTCATGATTAAATATTTAGTTAGATTTGATGTGGCAGGCATATTTTAAAAGCTATACTTCAAGGAATGTGATGGATACTCAGGTAAAAAAAAAAAAGGAATGTGATGGATACCATAGTATATAATTCAGCCTATATTTTTATAAACTTAATTTTGATATGCAGGGACCAGTTTCTGTATGTTCTTCGTGGGCAAGTCGCGGATCCTTAGTTCAGGACAGGGAGTATTTTCTCAACACAAGTTAAATACTAACTACTACTTCACTAATTCTTAATATTTTTAATAAAAAATCAGTTAATTTTTAAAGAGATTAAAAGTGTTAAATAAATTTTTTGATTATAAAATATATTCTGAAATATTTATATATCATTACATTATATATCAATTTATAAGTAAGATAAATTAGTTTGGAGAAAATTATCATTATATTAGTTAAATAATTTACTTAATTTCTTTAAAAAATTAACTGATTCTTACATTAAAAATAAAAAATAGTATGAATGAAATGCTTACAAACAATACAAAGCACTGATATACATGTCGTCCATTGAATTGTTCAGCGCGAGGCCTCATCTATGATTATGCTATAATATTCTTCAATTATAGCCTTCATGTTATGAAAATGAGAGATTTGATATATGAGAAATGAATAAACGGGAGATAAATTGTAAAGAGTAAAGGAGCAATTTTTCTTCATTCTGATCTCTATCATATGTATTACATAACTTCCATATATATATATATATATTCAACTCAACTAAATATTACATAGAATAAATACAAACATAAATTTCTATGAGTGCATACACAATATGTAACAATTTTATCATGAAATAAAAACATCTAAAAGCTATTTATGAGTGAGATTAATATAAATGGGATATAGAAGATCAAAAGTTTATACATATCCATGTATATAATGTTAATTTATAACACTTCAAAATTATTAAAGCTCAATTATGTTGTTCCTACGTGATCGCATTGGCAGCGTATATTGTTAAATCCAAAAAAAAAAGGTACTCGCATTGGTTTATTATAAAAATTGAAAAAAAAAGGGGTAAAACTGGACCACAAGACATTAGCCCAAAAACTATGTACTTGTCCAATTCTTGATGCGACTATTTTTGTGCTTTTATAAGTACACACGCGAACATATGTAATTTTTTATATTTTTTCATATAACAAAAAGTTTAGGTTCAAAGGGTTTGATAAGATCATGACATGCATTTAAATTCACATAATAATTGGAAAAATACTTATAGATCGTTCATCCATACAATTCTTATGTCCACAGCTATATTTAAACTCAATGAATTGGTGATCAAAGATATTTTTGAGGGAGAATTATATTTAGGTATCAAGATAGCGAATTAATTATTCTAAGATCCCAAGAGGTTATTAATAACAAGTCGAGGAGCATCATTGATAAGTGAAGCAGCTACCATTAATAACCTTTTGAAACTTTAGAGTAATTAATTCGTAGCGTAGGATTTTAAAGTAATTCTCTCTATTTTTTAAATATGAAGAAGATGGTGTATTGTAAAGATTCAAAAATCTTCTAAATGAGTCATATATATATATATATACATTTGGGATTGTCGATGGCATGAGATTCAAAGAGAGGGGAGCAGCGAATTCCGGCAACGTAGCCATGACAGGCTTTTCACTGGTTTCTCGCATCTTGGCTTCTGTTGAGAGATCGAATAGTTGGCGGGAAGAAGCATAAATGGAGTCATCCACCTTGTTGTAGAGTATGAGGAAAGTCCTATGATCCTCAAGGGTGGTTCGCAAAGCTTTGCGAGTTGAAGCAAATTCATATACGTTAAGATAAAATTGTGGATTTGATTAAATTATATAAATTAGATTCGATTAGATCTTATAGTTATTTTTTGGTATGTGGTTCACTTATTTAAAGATTTATCTGTACTCTCATTTATTAAAATAAATATTAAGTTCCTTTCGATTCATGACATAATATTCGACTCAATAAAGAAAAAGAAGAAGACAAAAAGAAAGAAGGAGACAATGAAATCTTCTCTACTCTACTCTACTCTATGAAGAAGCTTTGCTCATCTCTAACCCCCTTTTTTTATTCTCTCCAGCAGTTTGAGATCCAATCCTCTCTACTCAATTTGTTTTCACATTGCCGCTGACTCCGTCTTGCTCAGGCTGAAGAACTGTTTGGGATCGTGTCGTTAGCCCAAGTAAATAATACAGATGATTAATTAAACGATGCCTTTCACTCATATGGGTTCGTTTGGGAACAATTATGTAAAACTTAGGTTACAAATCTAGGTTTTCTCTTTTCTACTTTCTCTTTCTTACTTTTTATTTCTTTCTCTTTCTTACTTTCCTCTTTCATATCCACTTTTTTGCCTCAGAATCCGTAAAAGCTATAACTTCCTAAACATAAATCACTTTTCAGATTATGTGAAACCTAATTTTTTACCTCGGATTATGTGAAACCTAAGTTTTAACCCTGTTTCCAAAGAAACCTTATTCTTCGCTAGCTTTCAACCGTACGAATATGTAGAAGGAGATGAGTATTCGTTTTGGGTATAATCTGTAAAGCCACTTCGCTAGACGCTAGCTATTTTCCTATTGACATGGGCTGATGTCATTGTTTTTGGCTTTTGCAGATATTTTATGCACCATTGCTTCAATCGGTCTTCGATCAAATTGTGCCTGAAAAAGATTGCTCAACCACGTCCATTTTCATTAAAATTTTTCCTCCGTCTCAAATTTATCTTGTATAATGTATATAACCTGTTTTCTTTGGGTCGTCTCCTAGCTGACAAAATTATTGGAAAATACAAAATTTTCCTCGTATCATTGATGTAATATCCAATTAGTTAATTTAGAGAGATTAAATAAATGACTTAATTATTAGTTTGAGGAAAAATAATAAATACAGTTGCTCTAAAGTAATTTATTCAACTTCCTTAATTTCTCTAAATAAGTCAATTGAGTTTTATGTCAAGATTAGATTTAGTAGTTTTTTATTTCTTTAAATTATAGCATAAGATAATCATTTAGATTAACTAGTATATGAAATCTAATGTGAGTTCTTTTGGTAAATAAATAATAAAAAAGTCCCATATTTGTCAATTATTGATGGGACTATTTTAGGGTTTTTATAAGCTCATATGTATCATTTTATCACTATAGGGTATCCCCTTTAACTTACAGAGTATTTATACATGTACTTACAGATCACTCAATAGCGCAATCAAAATGTGTGTATACATGTGAATGAGTTCATCTAGTAAAGAAAGCAATCAATCAATTACTCAACTCCTTAGACAAGTTAAACCATTTATCTTTTTTTCACCTGAATTTTATCTTATTCACATCCAGATATAGCATATATATACATATATACATGTGTATAATTTGCATGCAATCGTTTGTCCGTGTCTCTATTTGATTTGATTCGCGATCAAATAATTTGAGAAATTCTTTAGTGAGACAGACACGCGCGCGCGCGCACAAAAACACCAACAAACACACCCAAACGTACATTTATTCTCCGGAAGTATACAAGATACATAACTTGTGTTGCCCTGAAGAAGGGAAGCAACCTACAGAAAACAAAATTAACATGTATAACCATTCAACATACAAACCATGCATCAGATCCATTGTTCTTATGTCCAAAGAAAATATGCTACGACATGAGCCAATATTCTTTGGGCAATCCTTACAGCTAAGACCACTTTACTCAAACATACAACAGAAACCAATGCCAAACATATTTATTCACGCATGCATATTGGTGGATCTCAAACACCACAAAATTCTTTTAGTCGACGCTGGTAGTCAGATCTCAGGCCTTCTTTAGTGGTAATGGCAGACAGATACTTGTAGTGATTGAATGGTTCATAACGTATTGGATGTTGCTCATCAACTAACTCCTCTGCTGGAGACATGGTTTGACCAGCATATGAAAGAAGTCCGATGCTGTACCTCGTACGTGTCTTGGTCTTCATCAACACTTGGTGGTAACGAGGACATATCCTGCCATTGCTCCATACCTGACCCATCAGTCAAGACGAAAATGTAAAAATGACGTTAAATATTTCAAGCCACGTTGAGTCGGAGACGTGTATATGTACAGTAGTATCATATATAGAAGAAGAAGCTGAATAAGGGAAGGTCACCGAGAATGCATCGCCGGGAACGACACAGAACAAGGATGGTGAGACATCAACCCTAACCCACTCATCATGCTTGTTTTGGACTTCCAAGCCTTCGCTGTCTTGGTGCAATATGGTGAACAAGGTTGTGTCTGGGTGAGGAAGAACTCCATTTTCGCCTTCATCCTTTCGGGCTGGCAGGTACTTGTAAAATCTCAGCACATACTTGTTAGATTCCAGGAAACTTTCACATTTCTGGGTACTAATGCCATAGCTCTCAAACACCATCCTCTTCACCATTTGGTCCAACTCCACCAACCCCTTTGCATAAGCATTCACAGTCTCACTGCACGTGTTCATACATACATAACACGAGCAATTATATATCAATTATAGACCGCTTCTACGTACAGCATTTATATTGCGGAATTAAATATATACACATACCAGAAAAAGTCATTTCCTGAGGGCCACAAGATGCGCGCGAACTTTTGGCAACCTTGTAAGCTAGATGGATTGTCGACGGCATGGGATTCAAAGATCGGGATTTTGGTTAATTGGCCAACGTAGCCATGAGCAGGCTTTTCACTGGTTTCTTTCATCTTGGCTTCTGTGGAGAGATCAAATAGTTGGCGGGACGAAGCGTAAATGGAATCATCCACCTTGTTGTAGAGTACGAGGAAAGCCCCGTGATCTTCAAGGGCCATTCTCACTGCTTTGCAGGTTGAAGCCCATTCGTCTGAGCCAGGCTTCAACTTTGGGTTGGAGAAATCGAACAAGGGAAACTCAGGCTGAGGAACTGTTTGGGGCTCCATTGTTAATCTAATTACAGATGATTAAATGATAGATGCTTTTCATTCACGATGTTCTTCGCTAGCTTCCGATGATACGTATATATAGAGGGAAGGTTCCTTTTAGGTATATCTTTCAAAGCGTGCTAAAAAATATTATTGTTGAACCGCAACCCTGTACGTCTTTCTCCTTCGAAATCCAGAAGACCGACTTTTTAGGACCACAGTGTATATTGTATGTTTTGTTTATACAAAATACGTACATCGATTCGTGCAGCTACAAAACAAGATCACGGTGTTTAAATTCAAGAGCTTGACAAATTGGCTTTACACGTTAAGATGTTTTGTTTTGGGGGGAAAATAAACTATATACTCGGACGTGGTTGATCCATTTAATTAAGAGTGTGGTCCTCTGAATGGTCCCCCCGAGCCCCTCTTCTATTGTTACGCATGCTATAACAACGTTTTGTCATTTTCCTCTAGCATTATTAGAAAGTGAAATAGCGAAATTGCTACTCCTTGATTTGTTTTATTTTAGGTTTGTTAATCTACATAAAGTTTGAATTTTAAGGCCTGTTTAGATTAGGGTTGAAATGTACCTTTCCAATGTGAATTACGGTTCAAATAGTAAGTACGTGAGATAAGTTTATAAACTTAAGTCAACATGATTTTTTAATACTTCAAACAGATAATTAGTTACTATTCACTTCATAAGTTGTGAAAATTGTGGCTCACTGTTTACTTAAAAGCTCTTGTGACAAATGAGGAAGTGCTGATCATTTTTTATTATTTTGAAGTGAACTTTGACTGATTACACATTAAGTTTTATGTTTAAGTCTATATGAGTAAAAAATATTTTTGAAAGAGCTAATTTTAATTAGGTCTGATAATGTTTGAACTTGACTCAATTATAAATTTGTCTGGAACAACGTTTCCAAAAGCCAAATACACGTTTGACGGTGTTTTTTCGTAAAACGATATAATCTACTCCACATATTTACTTCGATTTACGTAAAAACACTTCTCTACCGCGTTACCAAATGTGCCATGTATGGTCATCATTCAAAAAATGCATTTAACAAAATCAATTCAACTTTCCAACAAATATATCAGGAATAAAATCTTAAGTACATTGGATGAACGATGTGAACAATCTACAAAATTAAAAATATTTAGTAGTATTGAGAAAGTGATGTGTTTATAAATGTTAAACGCTGTACCATGTTATCGTATTAATAACTTCGCCGTCCCGTTATTTTGCCAAGCAATTTTTCCGTCATCAAACTCATGTATATTTCATAAATTCAATAAATATTACTTTTTTCTTATAAGAAACAACATATATTGCTTTCACCAATTCTTATATGAACTTATCAATAAATTCGCATAAGTCAAGGAACTCAACTAAAATTAATGTTTCAAAATATTAAAATTACCCTCAATAAAATTCATCGACTGGATGATGCTAATGGTTACCAAGTTATTGAATTTATTTTAAAATATCAAATCACACTTTTTAAAAAATAATATGAGATAAATGATTTAATATTAAGAATTAAGGAAAGAGTTCTATAACAAAAACTGGAGCGAACATAAAAAAGCACCTTTGGCTAAAAAAAAGGACCACTTGACATTGTAATATAACCCACAAGAGTTCAAATTTAAATATCGATGTTAAAATTTTATTGGTTAACTATTTGTAAGTACTTCTTAAACCATGTGAATATATGTTATAACCTTTTTAACCCTTGGATGGCCGGACCCAAATCACCTAATTATTTTTTTTAAAAAATAAAGTACCAAAACGGATGTATCTATATATATTTTTTGTGCAAGGACGCACCGGGCATCTCTAATTTTTTTGGGGTTTCCTGCTCGGTCTCCAAAGTTTCGTCCCGACTAATTCGGATTCGACCCGCGTCGCGCACATGGAAATATGGGTGTCTCCCAACGGTGGCTACTGCATACACAAGGACTTGAAATTGAGATCTTGCTTAAATTGGAACAAGCCGCTTACCACTTCATCGAACAAACCGTTGGTGGTATCTCTAATTTTTTTTTGATACAGGTGGTATCTCTAATTGAAGGGACTATTCGGGGACTTTTAATCCATAATGGGCTTAAGACAAATGAACTGGCGTTAAATGGATTTAAGATAAGTGGACCTTGGCCCATCAACCAAAAGGGCCCTAATTTGACCCTTACGATCACGCATCAGCAGCTCCTTCCCGCCCAGGCCCAAACCAGAGCGCCAAACAAGACCCATGTGTACTGTGAAGGAGATCCTCACCCGGCGACCCGTGGCGGCTACCCTCAGGCTGACCGTGCCAGTCGGAGGGGCACGACCTACGCCACTTGTGGGTCCGGCGCTGGGTCAGTACAGGCCCAACCTAATGGCCTTCTGCAAGGACTTCAACACGCGAACCCAGAAGTACAAGCCAGACACGCCCATGGCGGTGACAATCACGGCCTTCAAGGATAACACATTCGATTCACCGTCAAATCTCCCTCTGTGACTTGGTATCTCAAGAGAGCAGCTGGCATCGAATCCGGCAGCAGCCGCCCAGGCCACGTGGTGGCTTCGACGCTCTCTCTGAAGCACATCTACGAGATCGCCAAGATTAAAATGTCCAATCCTTATTGCCAATACATGTCTCCTGAATATATTTCAAAGTCCATAATTGGCACAGCTAATACAATGGGATTAAGATTGTCAAAGAACTAGAATGATTCCTCTAGTGTCCTTTCCCTTCTATCCCTCGGTTAGAAGCATTTCCTCTCTTTCTACTCTATGGATGGTGTACTGTTTGTGCGTTGATAGCAGTGATTGCGCCCCCTCCATTATTAGAACTTCAGAAATGAACTGGAATTTAGTTCAAGCCATGTTTTGCTCGTATGCTTAGCACATGTATTGGAAATAACCAAATGAAATGACGGTTCTTTAATGCTGACCGTTTACCGTTTCATTTGTTTGCTCCACAAGTACTGTTACCTATATTTTTTTTATATAGGTAACAGCACTTGTGGAGCAAAAAAAAAAATATAGGTAACAATACAAATGTTCAGTTTATAAGCACTCTTCATTGGTTCATCTCATATTTCATTTTATTCGATATTGATGGCTTCCCTTCTGGATTAGTAGGTTCCTTTTGGTAACTTTGTTATGGCTATTAAATGAAAAAAGCGTCAATATCCATTGAAATCCTATGTTACGTATCGTTATTTTTTGGATACATAACCAACTGCATTTCACCTGGCATGTGCTATCTATATGGAACTCAGTTGCTTAGCTTATCCGAAATCTTGTACTAATTTTGGTTTATTGAATTTAGGCAGAAAATGTGAAACATTTTTCTTCAAAAGAAAATATAAACATTTGAGAGACGAACTTTGAATCCTTCTTTAAGATCTGGACCTTTTGATTATAACCACTAGTCATCTTCTATTATTAGTAATCTAATTTTGTAGCTATTTCTCCTTGATAGAACGCATAGAAATGTTTGCTGCAGTTTGTTCTGTAATTTGTTTTACTCTGAATGTGTTTTTTGTGGTTAAAATCACATTTTGAGCGGACAGTCTCTCCAAACTTGCACCTGCGGCCCCTTCTGTTTCTTTGACCGGGTGCAATTACATGGTTGAAATTCTGAGATTTAAGGTGGATGGATTATATTGATGCAAGTTCTGGTTATATCTCTTTGGCATCTTGTACAGAATGTTAGCTTGCCCTATTATATGTAACATGATGCATTTAAACTTTCATTCCGAACTTTGTTAATTCTTTGATTGGCAGCTATCACAAGATTAGAACAGAAAACTCACGTGGATGAAATGGAACAAGGATTCGTCTTGCAGTATTTTTTCTGACATTTTGCCTGACCAAGGGACAAAAACTTTTTATGTTTTTCAAAGGCATTCACCTTCTGAATCTAATTAGCTTCAAAGATGAAGTATTATGAAGCTGAGCAGAACATATTGGCGCCTCTTGAAAAGATGAGATGCTATGAAACCATGGCTAATGAGAAGGAGCATGTCATTTGCCCCAAGCCCCTGCGAGCCAGGGTCTTATCTCAGATGTCTGTAAGACCATTTAGATATCATTTGAGTCAACAAGTTGAAGGGTATGATTCAAAAAGTGAGGCAGATGTTCTAGACATAATCTTCGAGGAGAATTATGGAGAAGAACGGACAAATCAAGCAGCCTCATCACCTCCTTATTTTGTTGGCTCACCTCCAGTTCGATCTGGTAACCCTTTGATCCAAGATTCCCAATTTGTATATGAAAAGAACGCTTCTGCATTTTTATTGTCTTCATCTTCAGCATCGTCAGATTTTTTGTCTCCGCGCAAAGGAGGATGTGTTAGAATGAAGCCTGGACTTAACCCAGCCGCAGTTAAAGTAGAAGGATTTGATTGCCACATTCCCGCTGTTTCTTGATTTCATTACACGGGTAGTATATAGAAGGTAAACATCACCGCTTACTGAACCGTGGCTCAGTTATAAATAATTGCGTTGGTAATGTATATATTATTATACCATGTTCATATGCTTATGTAATGAGTGACCTTTTATTCTTGTACATCCAACCGTAACCATTGACATTTGAGAATTTTGTGGCACAGTATTTGATGCTTTGATCTTTCTTCTTGGACCTTGAAACTTTAAAATACAAATCATGAAGAACTTCCATGTGCAGTATAGATGATTGAGAGTTCGAGGCTTGTCTATTCTAGACTTGCATCCACACGTCCTGAGATTTTTTTAGTAGATTTTTATGAAAATTTGCATGCCACTAGAAAGGCAAATTGTCATCTTAAAAGCTAAACCTCGTAGCTAATACTATTATTTATAAAATTTACGATGCGAATCATCTCTTCGACTCTTCCTCACCCAGGTTTTGCTGTTTCAGACTAAATCATCCCTTAGACAAGAGATACAAACTTGTCTTCCTTATTTTGATAACTTTTTTTTAAAAAAAAATTGCTGAACAAGGTGAAGCATGCTACCTTACATCATTTGTCGTCTCCATTCGTGATTTCTAGTTGTATTATGATGTCTCCCTCATTTTCTATGTCAGGTGAGGCCATATAGGTTATCACTTATCAGCAATATAAAGAAATTGGTTGATTAGGCGTGGTTATATAAGCAAACAATCAGAATCACCAGAAACTGTTTAAACATAAAATTATAGACAACGTCATATAACGGAGAATGGAAATGTATACAATAAATGAGGAGAACTGTGAGAGGATGACCTCCTGCCCCATGTGACTCCCTCCGATTATCTCCCCCACAAATTCAAAAGTAAATTGCCAGCCTTACAAGTCAAAAGGAGACTTCTTTTTTTTTTATGTGTAATTGAATATTATCACACATTGATTCCTTACTTTTATATTCATATTTGTAAATACTTAAAACCATCATAGCTATTAACTCAAAACTTTAACTAAAATGAGGGAACTCAACATATAAAATTTGAGGTAGCAAACCCAACCAAGCCAATAGAATTAGCGAAACTTGGAAAAACCAACAAAACGTACACAGGAAACATCGAGGAATGAATAAGAGCACGCAGTAACCAACCCCTTCTCCAAGAAAAGCCCGCCTTGATTCCCAAGCCCTCTCCTTTTCACACCCCTTTTTCTCCTCCCTCCCTGCCAATAAATGTAACCAAACCGTCACATAGCAACATAACTACCACCAAAGTTAAGATTTTTTCTTCGGACTCCTCTGCCTTTCCTCTCTGTTTCAACTTCAATAAAAAATCTTACATTACCAATGGCTGGCCTTCAACAGTACAACTTCTTCCCCACCGACCTCTTTTACTCTCGTCCTCCGCCTTCTGTCCCTCCCGCCGCCGCCGTGCTTCCCTTGCAGCCTCCAAAACCAGAAAATGTTACTGATCTTCATCTTCAGAATCAGCCCAGAAGCTTCACCAATGTTCCACCTTCCACTTCCTCTGCTTTGCTCATCTCGAAGAAGGCAAGATCTCCGTTTGAAGTCGATAAGAAGCTATCGCCACACCCCACGGACCCGCTTTCTCTGCTCTTTTGGGTTAACGAAGAGGAGGGTTCCGAGACTTCTTGATTTCCAGAGGATTGACCTTATCGTGTTTCCAGACCTCTGTAAATTTTTACCCCTGTTGTGTTTTTGTTACTTTTCCTGCCATAGAATCCGTGTTCTTTCATCTTTTCTTGCACATTGAGTTTTATGTATGTTGAGTATCAGAGTTGACATGACGTGAAAGGTCATAAATGACTGCCCAACTGAACCTTATGGTATTGAGCCTTTCTCATACTTTCTTCAAAGCACTCTCTTCACTGTTCCTTCTGTTATTGTTCTCCCTCACCGTTAATGAGACAAGAAGAAATTTTATTTATTTCGTAATCATTGCGAATCGTAGGACGCAAAAGATGTTTGATGTAATGAAGTTCATAACATAATATAGTATACTGAAGCTGACGGGTCCTGGTTTTATCACCTATATTGATGAAACAAAGGTCCTTCTAGCAAACGACAACGCAAGTTCCGTTGTGGCCCCCAAAACAAGAAACTGTCACTGATCTTCATCTTCAGAATGAGCCTACGAGCTTTGTCAATGCTCCACCTTCCACTTCCCCTGCCTTGGCAATCTCCCAGAAGGCAAAAATGTCCCTTCGAAGTGGAGAAGTGATAGGAATCAAGAATATACTTGGTGTTTGGGAAAGCTTCTCAACACTCTAAAAGTACGTTCAACATTGTATTTCTGTAAAACGAGATAATTTCCTTCACACATTTATCTCGTAAATGTTAAAAGTACTTCTCCACCACTTTAACATACAAACCCAGTATTTGAAGCCAATAACATGTTTTAAGGGGTAAAATAATGAACAAGGTTTTACTAGTCTTAAAAAGAGATATTTGAGAGGGAGTTCCAAACAAAAAAATGTAAAGAAAAGCCCAACAATTCTATCCATATCACGGGAAGTTTAAGAGCTTACAAATGATTAAATAACCTTAAAATTGCATTACTAAAAGCCTATTCAAAGCCTAAGTTGTTGAGTCTTTTGTTTAATTTGTTTATTTGATGTATTTTTTTGGGATGTACACTTAAAGAAGTATTTAATCCTAAGTAGTTATTTTAGGACGAATTTTAGAATATTTTTTCTTATTTTGTTTTAATTAATAATCCTAGAATATTATCCTTAATAACAGATTGTCATAGTATTTACTCATCTTTTTTAGGCTTTTAGATGAAACATTTATCTTACCATAGGTTATAAGTATATATTTTGTGTAAGCTATTTTCAGATTAAAGTTAATAAAGAAAACTGTTTAATTTATTTTGAACGCTTATTCTTTCTTGTTTTGAATTGAACACCTTATAACTTATTTGAGTTATAGGTGTTTTAGATTGAATATCTTATGACCTTTTTTTTTTTTGAAATATTATGGATATTCCTGGGAAGATTATTAATCACCCGTGCATTTCTCTGCCAAGAAGCTATCACCACTCCCCACAGACCGGCTTTCTTTGCTCGTTTGGGTTGCAGATGAGGAGGGTTCCCACAACTTTGACATTTAGCATTGATCTTTTCATGTTTCCATTACCCTGTAGATTAGTCAAGAGACTAAGCCTATTCTTCTTCTTTAAGCCTTTTCATGTTTCCATTTTCTCCTTCAAGTTCCTGCCTTAGAATACCCCATTGCTTTCTTGCAGATTGTGTTTTATGTATATTTAAGTGTCGACGAGTTTACATGACGTGAAAGGCCAATATATGATTGATAATTGGTTTCATTCCGAGCTGAAAACCTTATGGTATTGTGCCTTTCTCATGCTTTCTTCGCGTTCCCTCCTCTCTGTTTCCTCTCTTACTATTAAGAAGAAACTTTTATTATTGTTACTGCCCTTTTCCTTAGTTGACTCTTTTTGTGAGAAATTAAGGAAGTAAATTAACTAATCTATCTATCATTTTTTAAATTAATTTTTCTCACTTATAAATTGATATACAATTTAACATGTATATGTAAATATTTTAAAATGTATGTTATAACTAAGTAATTTATTTAGTTTTTTTATCACACAAGAAAGTGAACTAATTGTTATATTAAGAGATATGGTTACGGATTGTAAAACGCACAAAGTTTTGATGTAATGACCAGAACAAAATATGGGCTCCGTTTGTTTTACCCGTTTGCACAACGGGTGCGCTTACCGAGACACTTTTCCTCTCACATAAACTGCCTCGAAATCTGTGTCTGTTTTCCCAACAGTTTATCCAAACGGAACCATGGTATCCTGAATCTCACGAGTCCTGTTTTCTCGCCTTTATTGATGAAAACAGATCTTTCTAGCAAACTTTAGTCCAAACCAAAAACACAAGTTCCTATTTTGGTTAAACCTGTAATTGCATCATCACAGGAGTTTTGGTACCTATTCACAGTGCTCCAGGAAATGTATGGTAGTTGAAAAGGCTCAAGTAAAGACAATATGAAGCATTGGAGAAATCCGCTTCTGGTAAAAAAAAGAAGTAAACTGTAAAGATGAATTTGCCAATTTGTATTGAAACAAGTTTAAGAATCGAATAGAAGCATGACGAAACAAAGCAAAGAACGAGTATTTATGGTTGGGGAGTTTATCATCCGAGTTAGGGAATAATAAGCAATTCACGCAACCCAGAAAATCGGATATTCGAGAGAGATGCCTTTTTTAAACCTTTTTTTTTACAAAGCTTGTTCACATTTCTCAGGAATTTGAAAGAGTTGAATAATTCCAATTTTCTGTTCAAGAAACAGAGCTTACGCGGTGGGATGGCACATGCTTCTCTGGCGTCAAATTAGAATCTTCTTTTGTTGCTTTATTGGTTTAATTTTGTTAAAGTTTATTTTATTCATAGCCAAGTAGAATAATCGAATCAAATACAAATAAAAGAATAACTTTCGTTTTCTTCTAGAATTTTTTGGGTCTATTTATTTATTTTGCCTAACCTCTGACATCTATTACATGTGAAAATAAAATAAAATGTCAGTTTATTAGGTGATTAACCGTTACATGTGTTGATGGTATCGCAGAGCAACCAACCAAATCTAACTAAAGAAAGAATCTCGGGCAAAAGAGCAACAATGCATACCTACCTTTACAATGAAACGTGGTGGTGGTAGGGGTATATCTACTTGATGTGTTTAAGAATGTTCCATTTTGGTTATGAATCAAGTTTCATGAAAGATAATAAAATCACATACAATCTTGACTGGTAATGGCAGTGCATTTGAAGTTTTACCATTATTAGAGCAGCCTGCTTCTCTCTTTACATTCTAAAGCTATGTATGGTTACTTTGCTTTATTTGTGGGGGAACAGGCGAAGTCCTTGTTCAAGCTACTTTCTCACATGTGAATTGGACCCTTCACTATTTTAGTTAGTCTATGAAGTATGCAGAGACACGTACAGACCGATTTCTTTTTTAAGAACAGAGAAGGCATGATCAAAGCACGTTTCCCCCCAGGGAATAAACCCAATAGAATATAAACCAAAATTGTGAGTGTTAGGGTAGAGTGCAAGGCATAGAGATCAAAACTAGAAGCACAAGAAAGGGTAGCCAAAAGTATTCTCATTTTTTCTTTCCTTCAGAATCAATGTTTCCTCCATCAGGTGAAAGGGCGTGTGATTTACTTATGGTGTCTTGTGTGTATTTGCAAGTTGCAAAAAGAGTAGACTTGTTGGGCTTCCTTGCGCCTTGTTTATTCTGTTATGAATTGGACTGAAAATTCTATGCCCATTTTAATTTTGTTTTTTTTCAAACACACACACGCACACACATGCATAGAGAGAGAGAGAGAGAGAGAGGTGATACTTTTTTACTGTCGATGCAAAATGTAGAGGAAGGCAAATAAAATAATCATATGAACTACAAAGGATCAATTCCATTTGGACAGCACAGCATACACGTTACTAGAGACGGTAACAGAGCACTGGAACTTGAGAGTGAGTAGAAAGAAGAGGACTTGAGGTTTCAGGGGCACTTGGGTCCTCCCCTTTTGGTCTTCCAGTTATTATAGCAAGGGCAGACCTGCTTGTTGCCATAAGTACCAGGAGGCACGCACAAACATTTTGTACAGCACTTTTGACAGAAGAACAAGCATGGCTTCTTGTATTGCGTCTTTGAGCATCTCTCTGTGCAACGTGGTCCACATTCTGCACATTAATCATCCACCCCACTCATTAATTCCCTTCTTAATTTCAATATGAAACCCTCCCTTCAACTTTTTTAATTCTGTTTTTAATATCTGATTCTGTAATACTTACCCTGTGGCTGAAGGCTGCCTTCAGTGATGCCGTGCTGAAATTTGAGGAAATCAATATCAGATGAGAATTGACATTGAGCAGAGGATGTGTGTGGGAAGTCAAGAAAAGCAAAAGTAATGCAGAAACAATCTGAACTGAGAAATCTCACCGTGGGAAAGTTGGTTGTGTTATTACTGGGCTGAGGGGCCGGAGCCTTGGTGGTAGCGACGACGATCTCAGCCTGAAGCCGCCATTTTGGCATGCCACATGACCACAATTATCATCCAACAGAGATATGAAAACTAGAGATCTAATTAACAGTACATCAAAGTAACTACGAGGATTGTGCGTTCTCTTGTATGGGGATGAATTTTTACCAAGCGCAAAGCCAGTGTTAAGGGAAAGTGAAACGACTGGACCAATATAGAACTACAACTAATTATAATATTTTTGCCAATTATAATTTGTGGGAAGAAGTTATTGATATGCCAACAAAGAATTGAAAACAGAGTAATGCAGAACAACCAGGAGCTCAAAACAGAGTAATGAAGAGCTTGAAGTAATCAACGCATGCGATAGAGAAAACTATAGAAGTCGAGTATGCTTACATGGTTCTCCACGAGGAGTAACAATGAAACGAGGAAGAGCATAACGATGCTTAGTGTTCTGGCCATTGCTCACAGTGTCGGCTCGCACACAGAAAACAGAGAAAAGTAGTAGCGCGAGCGTGGTCTCCAGGAACTTGCTGTTACACGTAATAATGTTTATAGGCAGTTGGATTAACATTTCAGACATTATTTCTTGCTTTTGGGGTGTGAGACGTGGCACTGTGTAGCCGATAGTTTGAGATAACAAAAATTCGGTCCTTGTCTTTTCCAATAATGGAATCAAAATTGTCGTCTTTCCCTATCGAAATGACCAATCCTGCCCTTCTTGGACATTACTGCTGCTACTACGTACCTTTGCCAATTTGTGTGTGCGCCCTGATTCAAAACAATGTGTTAGCATCAACTGGAAATATCAATATGAGTTTGTAGTTGAGTTGAAGCGTTATGGAAGGGCAAGAACAAATCAAAGAAGTGAAAATCAAGGGAAACCATAACTTGTAGTACTGTGGGGAAATTGAGAACAAAATGGGAAGTGCCATGATTGGAGAAGGGCATTGGTGGATGGGGAGGTCAAGATCGTCCGAAAGGATTTGGAAGCCTAAAATTAAGGGAGAGTCATGTGAAGGGAAGGAGAAGAAGGGCATGAAAAGGACAGGTGAAGGAATCACATGGGGATTCACATGAGTGAACAGGGCAAAGAGGGTGATAGAAGAGGAAGAGACGCCACACACACACACACTTCTCAGCCTCTCTCTGTTTTGTCCTTTATACCAACCAAGCCTGCCTCTGTTCAGAAGCATTCCCGTGAACTGATTTTGAGATTCTCTTTCTTGATTTCCAACACTTGCCTTCCACCCCTTTTTATGCAAACTTGTATTAATTCCAACTCAAATCAAGACCTCCTCAATCTCTACCCTTTAATTAAGACATGTAGCTTTATGTCTCATTTGGTACGGATAATTGATTTTGATGGAAATTGATATGGAAATAGAGATAGAGATGGATATAAATTTTAAAATTACGTTTGGTATGTCATGGAAATGAAGATGAAATCTACATCTTTTTTTATGAATGTTGATTTTTTTTTGAAATATAACAAAAAAGACTATTTTGTATAAGGGATGATATTTTGATCCAAAAAAATTGGACTCCATGGAACCCAAATGAATTCCATAGGTTTGGGCATGGAATTGAAATCGGGTATTTAGGTGAAATTGAATTCCACATGGAATTGTAATTCCAAACATACCAACATCATGGAATTCAATTTCAATTCCATTTTCACCCTCCAATTTCCACCATACCAAACGAGGCATTACTATACGTTGGACAAGGTTATATATAATACAATATATATTATTTATGTACAAGCATATAAAATGGGGACAGTAGTTAGTCGTCCCTGGCAACATGTGAAGGAGGGAGGTTAGGTATTCAGTTTCTTCTGTTGGTTATCTCGTGAGCTACCATTTGTCCGTATTGAGCCGTAGTGAGGACTTGAGCGTGACGGAATTTTTAGCATTTCTTTACTCTACATGTGTTTATTGTATATTGCATTCAATCCTTAATATATGTACATATTGTGCATTACTTTCTATCCTTAATATAAAATTTACATTACAAATTAGACCAGAGTAGAGCTGGTATTAATCATTTGAATTCTCACATGTTCCTCAAAATAAATTCTTATCAGTCAATGCTCTTTCTTAAAAAGAACAGATACAATAAATTTTCAGAAACTACGGTGGTAATAACTCAAATTACAAGTAAACGTATAAAATGATTGTATTAGTAATTTTTTTTAAAAAAAAGACATGATAAAATCCAAGGGTACCAACCAAAAATGAGATCACCTATTTGTTAGGAGTTTAATGGATGCTTACCGTTTTAACTACTACATCCATTCTCTAATATAAAAGCTGATTAACTTTTTCAAGTAATAAAAAAGTTAAATAAATCATTTAATTATAACATACATTTTTAAATATTTATATATATCATTAAATTATATATTAATTTATAAATCAAACAAATTAATTTTAAAAAATGATCCTAAATCAAATAATTTGCTTCTTTAATCTCTTCAAAAAAATCAACCAACTTTTAAATTAAGGATAGGAGGTAGTACTGGTGTGACCTCTTGTCGCTACCTACTAGATAAATTCCCTTCCATACCAATTAACATCAGGAAAAATCCCATCAAGATAGATTGAAATTGAATGGACAGCCTATATTTCAACCAAAGGCATAAGGAAATCAATAGGCAAGAGCACAAAAGACAGTAGTTAGTAGGAAAGGAAAATCCATTCCGCTTTAGCCGGAAAAACATATTCATTTTCTAATGCTGAATAGTTATAACACGCCTGAACGTCAAAATACCTCCCTGATTGAATCGGAGAAACCAATACGAAGAATGCTCAATAATCCTTCAAGAAAAACCAAAAGGGTCATCACTCGTTAATATGAAAGAAAAGACAGTTTTGGTTATGTGGAATCAGACTTCGAGATGAGACCATTATACTCTGAAGCACGCAACAAGTGAATCATGACAAAGGCGCCAATACTCTCTGTAGGGCAGGGACATCCAACGCATTGGTGGAGGAAGGAGAGTTCCCCGTCCATATGGTATTCTGAACAAGGATGGAATTAAAAAAAATGATTCAGGTGAATAGTAAAGAGTAACTAAAAGCAAAGAACTCAAGGAAAGAACATCTCACCTTCGACCAATGAGGATTCCATGAGCTAGTGAGAAAGTGGAAGACGCAGAAAACCCAGAAAAAACATCTTTGTAGTGAGGCCAGGTAACTTTTCCTGAAAAGTATACCATTAGAGTGCATATATACAGTGTTTGCCAAAAAAGAAGAAAATAAAATAAAAGAACAGACAAAATGATAACTGCTAGAAAACTAAGGTAACTATCATAAATTCATAATCGTGAAGAGGACAACAAATATCATATTACAAACTGTATTTTGGTCGGCGCTTTCAAATTTCATGATCTGACATGTTCAGTAAGGTTCTACTTGTTATGCAAACAGGCAAAGACCCGCTTTGAAATAGGATATTACCACAACTAGTTATCATGATTGATCAGATTACAATTACCAGCTTTTCCACGAAACACAGTCACTTATAAAAAAAAATTAAAGCAAGCCAAGGTAAATTCTAATTTAGATACCAGAGATAATAGAGAGTGCAAGATAAAAGTAAATGAATTTCATAAATTTTATCAATGATTAGAGCCTGCTATTGTGATGGGCCTGAGGTAATAAGCCTACTGTAGCTAATGTTTATTCCCATAAAAAACAAGAAAATGGCACATTGATTTGAAGAACAGCCGCTTCATCTAAGCCTAATATTGAGTGCATGCATTCTAGAGAGAAGATTGTAGTAAGGGCAAGAAGGAGGGAATTGTCTTTTTCATTCCGTCGAAAATCGATTTTACGGTATAGACGCTTATGACCTCCCCCTCTATGCCCTGCAGTAATGATTCCTCTGGCACTACAACCTTTTTTAGAGTAACTAATTCTGGTGGATTAGAGGGTGTTTTGTTGGGGCTGAAAAGGTGCCCCTGACATCATTATGAGGGTGTAGATGATTTTGATCAAAGAATCCTGGGAATGGTTAACCTTTCAAATGCTAGAGTCTCGTGTTACTGTTACTGTGTTTTCTAGCTGTATTGCTATCATTGCTGATGATGCATGAGTATTTCTGCTGATTTATCTTTGTTTGGTAGAGTTGCAAGTACTGCTTTCAGTCTAATACAAGTATATTCATGAGGTTCTACCACATTATCAAAATTTGAGACCTACCAAACAAATCATGTAAAATATTTTACAAGAATTGCTTTGTTACCTAAGATCATTCTCCTGAAGAAATATTGGGCCAATATAATATCTGACAGCATCGAATCCGCATATTTATCCAAGTAGTACTAAATATTGCTGATGCCATGTAAATCCAAGATCCCAATTCATCATTGAAAAGAGCTTGGAATAATTGAAGCACAACAAAGAACATAGTCGATAATGATGCTACAAAATTAGCAGACAGATTCCCAACAAACCCAAAAAACCTGAAGAATCACACCATACCATCAGAACTGGAACATAAAGATAAGAATAAAATAAGATGTAGAATATCAATAATGTCAAGTGAGTACACAAGGGATCTGGAAAGCAAGCTGAAGGATCTCCTCAAGACCTCGCAACTCTCAAAAATTCTTTTAGCAGCAGCACTACAATTAATTGCCAAGATGACCGTGTCCTGGGATAAGTATTTGAAGAGTACAGTAATTATTAGGCCAAAAATATAGATGCACAATAATGAATATGTTTAACTTTATTACCAAGTCAATGAGGTGCTCCTTTTTATGAAGGTTGTCCACCCACTTAGGTTTCTTAGTGGAAGTCTCTGCTTGCTCATGTGAATTTAATGGACACAGAGAGAAATGATGTGCACCATAATAGGGGGTGTCATAAATTATCACCTACAATTATTTAAACATCACAGGTGTTTGAGATAAGGAAAGAGTCATAACATTAGACAACAAATTTCGGAAAAGCAAGTAGAGGAAGCAATTAAGACTTACATACATGAACATCACATTGTAACATAGTTAGCCCATTCCAGCGAATGTGATGCAATTTTGGAAGCTTGTGGATTCCTGTGTCATTCTGTTCATGAGAATCAAATGTCAGCAGAATCCAATTACTCTTTGCACAGGAACAACTATCCTCTAATGAATCATCTAACATGAGACAGCCACAATTTGGGAATTTCCACTTTTCTTCTATTCCAGCTGCCAAGCTACTATTACTCTTGTCAGGGACAAACTGACCAAGTATAGAAAATGTTGACTTATCCTGTAGAATTATGGGCATCTTCCCATGTACTTCATGGAGGATCACCTGATGGAAAGTAACAGTTCATTCTGTCAGATGTCTCCCAACATTCGACCATAATGAGCAGCCATGACAACTTGTATGAAAGCGTTGATACAGAACATCCTCATCCTGGGGTTTTTCCAATCATTATTAACATACAATCAAGATAATGTGCTTGTTTGGAAAAGCTTATTTACTACCTAAAAGCACGTTTAACAATGTTTTTCCGTAAAACGAGATAATCTCCTCCCACATATTTACCTCGACTTGCGTAAAAGTACTTCTCTACCGCATTCCCCAACGGACATAATCATTGTCCGCGAAGATGGGGAAAAGTTCTACACCACATACATGTTGTTACCCATCCTATAGCGTCTTGTTTGATTATTGTGCATAATAAATTGGCCGAAATTTTGTGCAAACAGACCTAATAATCATGTAAAAAGAATTAAATAGCAGACTTAGGTGGGCACTATAAAAAAGGACCATATTCCTGTTCCCAATGATTAGTGGAATAAATGAGCCTGAGAGGGTGTAAACACAACCACTGCATCTAAACTCCTGGATCTACCTCCCCACAGTAACCAAATGATCAAATTATAAGTGCTTCAAGCTGCTAGTATTAATATGATCATAGAGCCCTCCACTTTTTTCAACTTCCCCTCAGCAGCATTATGAAGTAGACAACATAATAAACTAGGAATACATCAGCTTTGTAACCACCAATTCATAATTTGTAATCACCAAATAAATAATCTCTATCATTCCAATAATAGACCACTAAGGGAAAATGGCTCTTAATCACAATGAGAAATTTAGCAAATTCTTAAAGTTCGTTAACTCTTGAAATTTCAATCATATCACAAGAAAACCCAAACTTTTCTGGAGAAAAAGAATATTTGTAGTTGTTCCTTTGTATCAATTGCTTATTTATTCACTTTTACTCAAAGTATCTGCAGTTAAATGAAAACTCAAAATCCAGTTTCACACCTCAAGGCAAGTACTAGATTGAGATAACAACGCTTTGTTGCAAGTAAAGGCCACTATAATGTCAAGAAATGCTGGAGAAGACGTGACAAACCACCCCAGCAAAAAACTGGAAGATGGTTCTATTCTTGATAAGAGCTGCTTTGGCCACCAAAGCCTACAATTTCTTCGCATTTTCATCTCATGATCGTCACCTTAACTAGCTTTATGGTCCTGGATTCCTTGAAATGGACACAAACAAGAACGAAATTAATCTAGAATAATTCAAAAAGATCCAAATCGAATTATGATTTATGCAATAAATCTGTGAAATTGAAGGGAAGTGAGATGGGAGCAAAAGAAAACAAAATAAAGGGGCAAAAATGCAATACTATTCATATTCAATAAAACAATGACAGTTCACACATCACTTATACTAGACAGGATATGATACTACATGGCATTTTCAATTACACGAGAACACTTCAAATTTTGCCATGTCACTGCATCTGACTCAGTCATCATGCTGACGAAGTATTATTACTCAAAGGATGACTACAATTTGGTAAACTTGAAACTATTAACCAAATGAAGATACAAGACAAGAACAAGTCAGTTCGACCGCCAGCGAGTGGAAATGAAGTTAGCCACGGTTCACAGTTATGGAGAACATATTCCCGACCCACCAGAAATGAATGAAGGAAATGCAGAGAGAAGACGTTAGTAGGGTGTATGATTCTCTTTTAAACTGGCAAATGTGGGCCTAAACTCCAATCTATACACTTGCGAAGGTCAAATCCGGTGCAGCCCAGTCAAATATCACAGATAAATCTCCGTGTTTCCAATTATCCCTTCAAGTGTGATCCTTGATGAAATTAAATGCCTCGTTCTTTCCATGACAAGCACTGCTTCATCAGCAAAAAAAGTGAAGAGCATGGAAGAAAGAAAGATGAATAGACTCAGGAAAAAGATCTCGAAACCGGAGTTGAACCTGGCATCAAGCTTTGATGAGATGGCATAAGCAACCTCAGTCATAGCGTCACGGGGTAGATAGTTCTTTCCACCATCGAAAGCTCTCCGGTGTCTCCGTTCACTGATAATCAAGAGTGCCGTCTGCGAGAGTGAAAGCGGAGAGAGGGCGCGAGACTGGAGTGGAGAGTGATGAACGAGCGCGAATGGAAAAGAGGGTTTGTTCCAGGGATAAAAGTGTTACCAGCATAATATGCTTATTACAGTATTTTTTTAAAAAAAATGCACCCAGCACCTAAACTATTCAAAGGTGCAATTTCACCCTTTCACTGCAGAGACCCAAACTGCCGTTTTCTGTAAGGTACGTGTGGCTTAATAAATCTTGCTCGAATTCAAGTTTTCTAGTAAGCCTTTTAAATATTTAACTTAGTTAAGAGAATTAAGAAAGTTTAGAGAGAGAAACTGAAGAGAGATAGAGAATTTGGGAGAATGCTTATGAAGTCTCAAATGCTTGATGCCTTACAAGTGAACCCCTTGAAAGTATTTATACTAATACACCTCCTCAACGGACGGTGGAAATCGATTCGATCTAACGGTCTATATCAACCTTCCAGAATCCTCTCTTAAAATATTAATATATATTTACACATGTGAAAAATGTGTAGAGGATTCTAGAGAAAGCTAAAGAAAGAAATAATAAACTAGTAGTTACAAGAGAATTCTAAAGAAATCTAAGATTCTCTGAAGAAGATAGCAGGCGTTAAAAATGCAACTTGTGTTTAAAATAAGTTTCCACAGTCTGGATTGAACTGAAGCTTCGTCCTCTGATTCTGATGTTTCGTGTACAAGGCTGGAACGACTACGATAGAGCTTGGCAGCAACAAAGCTGCCAACAAGAAGCAATCGACGATCAGATGCAAACTGTTTTCAAATATAAGTGGTAACAAGCTGAGAGACTGTTTGCTTTTATAAAATGGCCTTCCCACATAACATTCAAACCTGAATTCTATCTTTGCAGAAGGGACAGTAATCGACCAAAATAATAAAGATCCCAATATATGAACAGCTACTAACCTCCTATGAACAATACATTCATCGCCCCAAAAAGTGGGAAACTTGAAGGTTTTGACACGTTATCCTAACCTTTTATGGATCTATGGCTAATCGGCGGTGATGTCGATGATGCTCGCTCTCTCTCTCTCTCTCGATGGCTCGAAGGTCACTAGTTGTCACAGCATCCTCCTTCGCTGGATGGATGTTGCTGCCGGTGCCCGGTGGTTACCGCCGCTTCCTACCTTCTTCCTCTGCACATACAAACCCTAAAAAATGCATTTTAGTACAAGTCTCTCATGCTTCCCAAACTCAATGCGTTTGGGAAGTCATTCTTCCTAACGGTGCACGTAAGTCGAGATAAAATCATCTTGAAATCTGTAAAACCCATCTTGAAATCCATAAAAACCATCTTGAAATCCGTAAAACTATCTCGAAATTCACAAAATACCTCGAAATCTGTAAAATCAATTTTCCCAACCGAATTCCCAACACCATGCATTCTTCAACTGCAATGTCACGGTTTCCAAAAATCCATTATTGACACGAGTTGGGTCCAAAATATATATCTTTCATTGATTTTATCTTTTTTTCCCACCCGGCCACCCCATTAAACTCAGTTGTAAACTTTAACTCATTTTGATGGTTGATTACCTAAGCTCTATAAATGAAAATTAGCCTAATACACCATTAACATGTCAAATTTGGGGTTTAATTAAATTCTACTTATAGAACTCCCTTTCTGCCAGGGGATAAGCATCTTGGTCATAACAGGCTCATCTCCATACAGGGTAGTGGCCAGAAAAGCTAGCGATTCTAGCTGGTCATTGTATATTTTTTTGGTCATAGGTCTTTTCTGTATGGAGCCCTTTGTGTCGGTTGTTCTTGGCACTTTGGAAACACGTTACCCCAATTTAATGCCCGGGAAACCTATATGTGCAATAGCCTGCTTACAACTTATAGACGACCAAAGAGGCACAGAAACCGCATTATCATTTTGTTTTCTCAAGCGTATACCTCTGCTAATAGTTCTCCCTTGTCTTCAAAGTTTGCATTACTTTTTGATTCAACTAAATTCAACCGGTTTAGTTCCATCCAGCAGATCTGGTAATGCCACCACGAGCAACGGCTCAAGCACCTTTTTTTTTTAAGAAACTATTTTTTAATATCTCAATCCAAAATCTGTAAAACAATAGCTTCGTGTGTGAGAACTGAGAATGCACGAGTAGAAGGGGACGAAGCGCCATTTCATTCCATTTTTCAGAGAGGGTATTTGCAACTGGCAAAAAAAAAGTATTTTTCATATAATATGGCTCCGTTTGGATTAGCCCGTTAAGAAAACGGACACAGATTCCGAAGCAGTTCATGTGAGAGGAAAAGTGTCTCGGTAAGCACACTCGTTATGTTAACGGGCTTGCCAAACAGAGCTAATGTAGATTTGTGTTGTTTTTTGCTGAAATTAAATCACGTTTTTTTAGGTGAAGAATAAATAAGCACGTTGAAGTCAAGAACAGACACGCCTTACGCGTCATTGACCTCGCCTGCTTCTAAGCTCGCGACCTACGACGAAGACGCACGGAACAGTGGACGGCGCACTCACCCATTTTCGGGCCCCACTTTACGATAAGAAACCATTTAGGGGATGCTTCTGTATATAAGCGCCAACGGCCTCTCTGTTTCCATCGCAATTGTACTCGGCGCTTATCTCAGCTGTTTGCCGCCTCCAGAGTTTTCTTCAGGTAAAGATCAATTCCGACGATTCCCCATTTCCCTCTGTTTCTTTTCACTGTTTCAGCGTTCGAAACAATAGCAAACTGGGAAGTGTGCTGCTTTTTGTCGTTCTCCATTGATCGCCATTAATACCGATTCATTCTTCAACTTCAACTCTCTGTGGCTGCACATAGATTGGCAATTTTGAATTGTCTGTTTTTGTTGTTTTCTTTTTGGGGTTCATTTATGCTCAATTTCTGTGTGGTTTTTATGCACCATTCGACAAGTCGTTTTCTGTCAAAGTATATCTGACCACCCTCTGTAGGCTGTAGTTCCCTCAAACAGGAAAACGAATATAGGGCGGAGGATTTTGTGTTAATTTTGCAGATTCCTTTTCATTCTTCTTGCACTTTTTAACACCGATGGTCCTCTGTTCCTGTGATCTTTATGGCGCAGATAGAGAATAGGGATACTTGAGGAAGATCTCAGAAGATGACATCAGTTTCAACGTTGAATCCTAATGCTCCTCTCTACATTCCCGCCGCATTTCGCCAAGTGGAAGATTTTCCTCCAGAATGGTGGCAACTGGTAACAACATTTCCCTGGTACCATGACTACTGGCTGAGCCACCAGGACGAGGCAGGTTTTTATGACAGTAGAGAGCATGAATCAGACAGAAATAACATGACTGATTTGCTGCCTGATACCTTTGATCTTGACGTCGGTGAAGATTTCTTTATGCTGGAAGTTCAGCCAGAGGAATTCATTCAATCTTCTGAATATGAAGGTAAAAGTTTACTAGGATAGACCACCTTACATTAAGCAATGAATTTTAATTGCTCAAGCTTACATTTGCCTAATTCATGATTCAGAGGTAATCGGATCCAACACTACAGTCGAGGCGCAGCATGCAGTGAAGCTTCCAACCGTATAAGCCCCGCATGACTTTAGTAGCTTGGATTGGTCCTCTTAGCTATTTACCCATATTATCTGTATCTTTAGCTATTTCCCGTGTTATCTGTATAGGCAAGGTCTCATATTTCTGTTCAAAAAATTATTGGACTTCTAGACGGATGTTTATGAATAAATCTTGCGCAGTATTAGGGCTGCAGAATTCATAAGCTAGACATAAGACACTTCTAGACGAAGAAAAATTTCACTAGTTCATCCAAGTTTCAACGAAGGAAGGCACCAATATATTGTGAAACCGGCCAAGGCAATCGGTTTCATTAAATCTCGTCAACAACAAATTACATTACAAGTACTTTCAATCCGAAGAACTTATTTTTGGTAGCCAAATCAGGGACCATTGCATTTTAGATTAGTCAACTTACTAAAATTTTGGAACCCATTTCAAGTCCATGTTGGTTGTGCTTGGCACATTGGAAACATGGTACCCCAATTTAATGCCTGGGAAACCTATCCGTGCAAATAGCCTGGTTACAATTTATATACGACCAAAGAGTCACAGCAAACGCATTATCATTTTTGTCTCTCGATCAGATACCGCTGCCGTTAGTGCTCTCTCATCTTCAAAGTCTGGATTAATTTCTGATTCAACGAAATTCAACCGGTTTTGTTCGATTCAGCAGAGCTGGTAATGCCAACACGACCAACGGCTCATGCACCTTTTAAAAAAAAAAAATAGAAAAACTATCTCCTAACATCTCAACCCCATCAAACAGAAGACTCAAAAAAAAAAAACAGAGAGAAACTCGCAGATGAAAGCAAGCCAACAGGAAAATAAGGAGCATAGATAAGCGAAATAACAGCAGAGCTGGGACTTACAATCTCTTATGCGATGAAAGTATTTTCCGACTCCACAAGGGTTTATTGCAGACACTGTTAAAAGGCGAAGGACAGTGGCATGTTTCCGGGACATTGAGAGGATGAGAGCGAGAGGTCAGCAGAGAATTCAGGGACGTCGGATTGGGGGATTTTCCTTTTAGAAAAATAAACAAATTCAAGCAAATAACCAGCCACCGTGAGTGTAACAGCCGTGAGGAGGAGGAGGGCGAGAGCTGAGAATTGAAGGAGAGGACGAGATCGGAGACGACTTAAACAGAGTGGCACCGGTGAGAGGAGAGGCAGACTTGGAATAAAACTAACCAAGGTTAAAGTGGTTTGCAAATTTGAAGTAAAGATTGAGCCGAAAAAAAATATAAGCACACGGGATGGCTTGACTTTGGTTAACTTCATCAATCTGAGACGGACCCCGCCGCGATATGCTGTACAGGGATGTCCAGATTCAGACAAGGACACATGTCTGGATGGAACCTGATTAGTTTGCCCTCTGCACACGAAAAATTCTTGAGGGGCCGTGATTAAAATTTAAACCAAGATCGGACCACGTGTCTCATGGTTCCCAACTCTGGCTTATATCCTTCGAAAATTTACTGTCTGATCCCACATAATGAAGATATTTAATAAATGGTTCAAAATTTTAAAATATTTAAAAAATGGTCATATTGCAGCGCATGGTGTTGTCACTTGACAACACCTGACAACACCATGCGCTGTATTGATGGGACCATTTTTTAAATATTTTAAAATTTGACACCATTTGCTAAATATCTTTATTATATGGGATTAATCCCATGTGGCACTTGAAAGCCATGCAACGCACCATCGTCCTCCACGTGCCCCCAGGCTGCTCACCGCATCGCCCTTCATATATAGCCCTCCACCCTCCACCCTCCACCCTCCACCTACACTCCCTCTTCATCAATCGGATAACACCCCAAAACGACACCGCTGATATATACACTCATTATGACTACGACAACATCCTCACCGCCATGGGAAGTCCTTCTCCTTGTTGCTCACCACCTTGACGCCAAAACCCTAGCCATTGCCTCCTGCGTTTCCAAGCTGTGGTCCATTTCAATGTCCTCCGACCATCTCTGGAAACCCATCTTCAACTCCCATTTCCCTTCTCTCTCCACCCTTCAGCACGCTCAACCCGCCGTCTCCTTCCGCCGCCTCTTCGCAATAGGCCGGGCCGCATCCAAGCGCCGAAGTCGGAACCCGCCGAAACCCAAGCTTTCCCTTGGCGACCTCGTCTTCGTCATCTCCGTCTCCACCAGTGACTCCCTTGTCTTCACCTTAACGACCCCCTGCGACGAGATGGTCGCCGATCCGCACGGCTTGTTCCGCTTCGATCTTGAGGTGGGGCAAAGCGCGTTGGTGAGGGAGGGCCTGGAAGAAGTGAAGGTCACGTGGAATGTGATATTGAGAGGGTGGAAAGATGTTTTCTGCATGATGGACAGTGTGGGGAAGCTGTGTTTTCAGGCAGGCAGCGAGGGGTGGTTCTCGGTGGAGCTTCCCACTCCGGTATGTTGCTCGAATGTGGTGGCGAGCTCTGTGGTGGCGGATGTAAAATTAGGGATCTGTGGTGGGGAGAAGAGAGATAGGAGTGTGAGAATGAAGAAGATAAGCGTGGGGATCCTGAATATTATGGATTGGAGGTATGCGAGCCTTGAAGATGGTCTCATGTACCTGCAGCATTTCCTTCGTTGTGATTCGTGAAGATTGCCATCCTGTAACTTGCCCGAACGGAGTCATCAAATATCTACGCATTAATACACACACATCAAACTTTCTGGAAGATTACGTTTTTCAGACATTATAGAGTTTGTTTGGTTTCATTTCGATTTAGTTTCAAAATATAATTTTACTTAAATTTTAAATTTTATTCAATTATTAATATTTTTGTGAAAAACTATTTTGAATACAAAACCTCGGTTTAAAATATAGATTTTGAAAAAGTTATTTTCTTATCAAATCACACCATCTTTCTCAATAAATTTTTTCTTTCCCTTTCTTACCTACTTTTTACCTCGAAATCCATATAAACCAAAACTTCCCAAACATAATCACATTTTCAAACTCTAAATTTTATTTTGGAATTCGTAAAAATTAATTTTCAGTTATAATTTCCATAGTAAGCGTTCACGACCCTCAAGTGCTGCAACCCGTCTTGATCGTATGAGCCCACCCACCAGTTGTAAGCTCGCGTTCATTTTCTTCTTTCATGTAAGTTTGAACATCTTTATAATTTTTTGGGCATATGATGCTTCTTATGGTTCAACAAAGAATGATCAGCCCGGCATGTCAATCCCCTACAGATTTACTGCCATCGTGATCAGTCGTTGATCATTAGTTACGCTCGCAACATCTCTTTCAGACGACCATGATCTAATAATCCTTCTCCGACACGACATACGAAATTGACGGTTTAAGTTTTGTCATGTGACATTCTTTTAATAATGTCTGGATTCTTTTTTTATATCGAACTAAAGGATATCCATCAGCCCCTTCAGCCTCAAAAATGAATTTCACATCTTCATTCCCGACTCCTATGTTCTCTGCGGTTGGAAAAAAAAGATAAACTGTTTAATAGGTTAATTACTTGCAGTATTTGACTGACTGAAGGGGTATTAATTCATTATGCGCTTGCAAGTCGCAACCCTATCAAATAAAGAATAAGCGTGTGCGACTGTGTCAGAGACAGAAACTTAGTCAGAAGCTATAATGAATTACGGCGCGTGATGCCAAACTCCGGGATTTATTTTGGCCATGATGCCAAACTATCGGTTTAAAATAACTTTTATAGATTTTAAGGAAAAATCTAGATTTTGGAGAATAGTTTTTAGAAAACAGTTTTTACATATTCTGAGGTAAAATCTAGATTTTGAAAAGTGATTTATATTTGAGAAGTTATTAGGTTTTACGGATTCCGAGGCAAAAAAGTGGGTAGGAAAGAGGAAAGTAAGAAAGAGAAAGAGGGAAAAAATAGGAAAGAGGAAACACAGGTTTCAAACTGAGGTTTTGTAACCAAAATAGCTTTTGAAAAAAAAATTTACTTGACCAAAACCTCAATTTTGAGATAAAACCTAGGTTTAAAAACCAAACCTAGGTTTCAAAAGTGGTTGCCAAACCAGCCCTTAGTTATCACTAAAAAAATAAATGAATTGAAAAACGCTAGAAGGAGGGCTTGAACCTCCGACCTTGTGGTTAACAGCCACACGCTCTGACCAACTGAGCTATTCCAGCTTTTTGGTTGCAATTGTGAGTATTTATGAATAAATATAATTAATTAAAACAATCGGTAAATAAAGGCAACCAACGACAAAACGGCTATCACAGTTCTTCTGCTTCAGGTCCAACATATTTTCAGTTTCGAGTACTTTTGCACCTTGCCAAACACGCCTGCAGATACATAGTATATTTCATGCACTCACCCTCCTCCTTCTGCAACTCCTCATGGCGGGTCTGCAGTCTTCAGCGAGGCCCACCACTTCTTCTTCCTCTCAGGTTTCGACATCGCGCCTCCTCTTACTCCTAACCGTCCTACCCTTGATCCTCGCTTCCTTTGCCTTCGTCCTGCAATGGAGGGGTGGTCTTGACGACCCGGTCACCCGTTGGTCACCCGACCACCATGAGTTCCCTGGCATGGGCACTTCCGCTTCTTCCCTTCAGACACATTCTTCCAGTTCTGATTGCGTCAATGTTCTCAGCCAGAGCCATTCGCCCGCCTTCCCCTATTACCGAGACTGGAAATTTGATTATCGGTCTGATCTGAGGCCTAAGGTAAGCGTGTCTGTGGATTTTGATTCATTTTGGTCGATGGAATTCGAATTATCATCTACTGCCCATTTATTGGTATTGATAGATCTTGTGGCTCTTTCATATTTGCCGCGTTGTTTGAGGGAATCGTCATTTGCTTTATTTTGTTGAGTTTACTGATCCGGAATTCTGATTGAAAGTGTACTCCATATGATTATTCGGGTGAAAATTGGCTGCTATATTTGAGTTATCGGATCTGCCGCCGGGTTGGGCTTATCTGGGGACGGTATGAGAGTCTCTAATTTTTCCAGAAAGTAATTGACTAATAAGACACTGTATTAATGATTACTCATTGAATTTGTGATGTGTTGCAGTTCTTAATTATATGATTGCTGAGTCATGTGAGTGAATTGTGTCCTTAATTCGATATTGTGAATTGATCTTTTCACTTTGTAGCTGTCTATATTCTTTATTATATGATTGCCGAGTCATGTGAGTGAATTGTGGTCAATCTTCCATGTGTGGCAGATTTGTATCACGACAAGCACCTCTGCTGGTTTAGAGCAGACTTTGCCATGGATCTTCTTTCATAAGGTTATTGGTGTTTCAACCTTTTTCCTTTTTGTGGAGGGGAAAGCTGCCTCGCCAAATGTGTCCAGAGTTTTAGAAAGCATTCCGGTGAGTCTAAGTGATTTTTTGTTTGATGTTTTGTCAGTCACCGTGTTGTTTGAATTAGTTGTCAAATTATTGCTCTTTAGTGATGATACTCAACTAATATTGTAAGACATTCCTTACTTCAGGGGGTGAAAGTCATATACAGAACAAGAGAATTAGAGGAGAAACAATCTAAAAGGTCAGTGCATTTTCATTTTGTAGTGTTTCGATACTCAGACAGTGTGGACTATTCTGTTACTCTATTATTGTTCTTTCAAGTTGACCGCAATGCTAACATTTTTTTGGGGAGATAGAGTTTACACATATTTGATCTGGATGGTCCAATTCTCTAATTTCTTACCATATATATCAATGGTGAAGACTTGGATGTGACTGTCCAAAAAAGTGTTGGCTATTTATTGTGCTTTATCCACCTTTGAGGGGTGGTTCTCTGTGCTCTTAAATTTGAGTGGCTGGTTTAGACTATAGCTCTATAAAATCCATCAATGACTCTTGGTTAATAATTTAAGCTAGCTTAAGTTTTTCTCAGCAATTTCCTAATTACATGTTGGGGATTCAAAGACTAAAAGATGTATGAATTTCCAGAAAGTTTCCATAGTGTTAATGAGTGCATTGATAGGGTGACTCATACCATTTTTGCAATTTTACTTTCTTTTATGTATCAGCCGGATATGGAACGAATCTTGGTTGGCAAGCTTCTTCTACAAGCCTTGTAATTATGAGTTGTTTGTGAAGCAATCTTTAAACATGGAAATGGCTATTGTCATGGCAAGGGTAAGGGTTATGATTTCTATAATTAAAGTACTCAATCAGCATGTTTTCATCACTTTAACTTATTGAATCGATAATCATATTAAGATATTTAATCTTCTTTTTGCAATATTTTCATATTCAGGATGCTGGTATGGACTGGATCATCCATCTTGACACTGATGAGCTGATACATCCAGCGGGAACACAAGAGTATTCTCTACTACGGCTGTTGTCTGATGTGCATGGGAATGTTGATATGGTTATTTTCCCAAATTACGTGAGTGCATGAACTTTGTCGAGATCTGGAAGTTACTCGAAAAATGTTGACATTAATTAACATGATGTCGCAATATTGTGTTTCAGGAGAGCAGTGTTGAGCGAGATGATATCAATGAGCCTTTCAGTGAGGTATTTTTCCATATTTTTATTTGTTAGTCTTTTTTCAGTGAGCTGATTCAACTAATATAGTTGAAGAGATTGCAAAACCTGTGTCTTTTTTAAATTTAAAATCATTTGTATATTTGTTAGTCTTTTTTCAATGAGCTGATTCAACTGATATGATTGAAGAGATTGTAAAACTGGCGTCCTTTTAAAATTTAAAATCATTTGTATATTGGTTATAGGTACTTACATATCTTTTGTGCCAAATTGTGTGGTCAAAGGCAATCACATTCTTTCTTTGATAATAAAAATATACTTTCTTTCTGGGTAAAAAACTGAATCAACCTCTAGTAAGTCACATTCTTTGAATTTAAAGTGCTAAATACTCCAAAATTCTGGTTAGCGTCTAATGTAATTTCTCTTATTTTAAAGAAAGGAAAGGAGTTTTTTTGGGGTAAGAATTAAGTCATCAGCAAACAACTCATTTGGATATGATTTATCAAGAAGATACAAACTTTTTACTTTCATAATTGGTATTAAGTTGTGTCTTAAGCTATATTTTCCACAAATTTGAAAATATGGTTGTAGCTGTTTCTTGGTGTTTTTTAATTGAAAAGGAGAAGAATCTCAGTGGGTGAATCCCCTTGTTGCAGATCCTTATTCTTACTATCTCTTATACCCCTGAAGATTTCAGTCTTCTTTTTGTTGGTCCTCTTCAATATTGTTACAACTTCTTGTACTTATTGAAACCAGACTTTGTTAGTGATGGCAGGTTAAAAATCAGAATTGTTATTAATTGATATAACTCACTATTGGCATTAGGTCTCCATGTTCAAGAAGAACTACGATCACCTTCCAAAGGATGTATACTTTGGAAATTACAAAGAAGCTACTCGCAGTAATCCAAACTATTTCCTCACTTACGGAAATGGGAAAGCAGCTGCCAGAATTCAGGATCATCTGCGTCCTAATGGTGCACATAGGTGGCACAACTATATGAAGACGCCACGGTATGCTAATTCTGCATTGAGACTCTTATAATTTCATGAACACAGCTTCACAATGTTTGCCTGTTTGTATGCCATTATAAATATGTTAGTTGAGAGTTATTATTTTGCATTTTAACTAGTCAATTTGATGAGCATGCATCTGATAACAAACGCTTGTGTGTCTACAATTCATAATAGTCGGGGGGGGGGGCATGTTACTTTTTGTCATTCTGGAGAATAATGATATGATTCATTGACCACTTGGAGGCTGACTGGGGAATTTTTTGGGGATGCTGGTCTTACAGAACTAACTTGATGCTTGTGTTGACCGTCAAGCTCACTGATCTATTGATCTCATATTGACTGGTCTTACTTTCCTACCAGCAAATTAACTGTCCCGGTTTGTCCTACTACTAATTTGGGGGAAATGTTTAAGGCTGTATAGTTAATAGGGCAGGTTATATTGTTTCTGCCTTCATTTCATGCATGACTGTATGCAATTCTTTTACAGTGAGATCAAGTTGGATGAAGCTGCTGTTTTGCATTACACATACCCCAAATTTTCTGATTTGACTTCAAGGCGAGATCGTTGTGGCTGCAAACCTACAAAAGAAGATGTTAAAAGATGCTTTATGTTGGAATTTGACAGAGCTGTGAGTTATCGTCATCTTTCACTTGCTCTCTTTCTAGTTCTAAATGCCACCTCTTTCATCTGACATTTCCGGGTTGTGATGAGTCAATTGTTATTTGTGGTTACACTCGGAATTTCTGAATATTTTGTTAGACATTTTGGTGAGAGTTTTTCTTAATAAAAACAGAATATGTGCTAGATTAACGTTTGAATTTGTTTAAGGTGCGCTCAGTTCTCCTGGAGTATGTATAATTCCCAGCTCTTCCCATGGCTAATGTGGCTCACTTCCGAAAGGAAAAAGGGCCATATATCATGCCAATAGCTCTTGTTCCATGATGTATAAGATAATAACTTCATTGCAAGTAAGAAGATGAAAGGACAGCACATGCAGTACCTGTATAATTAGCGGGAAATTTCTGTTTGTAATATATTTAAATTTTCTTCATGGTGTTCTTGTTTTCTAGCTTGCTCAAATAGCCTCCACCAGATCTTACTTCCTTGGCGGCTGGACACTTGTCCAAAGGTGTCTGTGATGTTTTTACATCATATTTGAATTTATCATTGTCATTTATCGTGCTGGGCTGTGAAATAGTCGGTGGATGAAGAGAATCGTGGACGTTGTTTTTGCACATAGTCTGTCTCTCCAATCTAATAACCGTCAGACAATGTACATTGCAGGCTTTTATAATTGCTTCTACTGCAACTGAGGAAGAAATGCGTCTATGGTAAGCATATCTGGAGGAGTACCAATTCAAATCTTGCTTAATTTTTTATCCTAGAGTTGAGCCCTTTTTAGCATATAATTTAGTAACTGGCAACTACAAAATGACAAGGAGTGTATCAAATAGTGAATTTCTTTGATAGATGTATATATGTATTTGGTTTTGGAGTCACAAGGATTTATGTTGGGACCGTTGCCACTTATGTATAAATATTTTAATAAAGAGAAATTTTCCGCTGAAATAATAATGTATTTTATAAAACCTCAAAGGATCCACAAGTATTTATATTATTTGCAATATTTCTGTGCCATTTCTTCGGCCTACTCTCTCCTCAGGGTTCAGCAATTCATAACTTAGAATTAACTCTCCTCAGGGTTTTGGAGTCACAAGGCTCTTGTCTATTGTTCATGGGATGTGTTTTATATTTGGCTTTTAACGCAATTTATTTTGCCTTGATTGAGTTGATTTCATTTCGTTTAGGTATCGAGAACGCATTGTGTGGACTGATAGGACGCTTAACTTGAAACTTTTGAGGAAGGGCATCTTGACTCGGATTTATACTCCCACGGTAAGTTCACTTGCTTGAAGCTTTCCTCATAGTTATCCTTGAAGCATGTCTAAACATATCCAAAATGGGGTATCTATACTTTCAGGTTATCATTCAAAGTTTGAGGGAATCTGGCGTCTTTAGCTCTGTAATTGCAAAAGCCTCTCAAGCAACCATAACAAAAGAGAATTTCTTAAAATCTGTTGAGAGTAGCAATTCATCTAGGACAACCACATCAGGGATGATTTCTTCGAGAAAAATTGGTGCTGGTAGCGAATCCCAATCAACTGGAAGGAGAGTCTTGGAATTCACTGATGACTCACTCCCCTCTGCTATACCACCATTATCTCCACCTGGCCCTGAGATAATCTAACATCATTGCGATTACTTTTATCATTCCTAACTCCTTGCCATCGCCAGAATTTGTTGTAAAGATGGGTCAGAGATTAGGAATGTGGCACACATTGAATATGAAAATGATAGAAGCATTTCTTCTGGCTGTTCGATGGACGTTCCAGTTTTTTTGGATTCACGGAGGTTTTCCCGATCATTATCCAAGCGCTAGTGTCCATTTGGGGTTCAGATTATAGGCATCGTAGATGAAACATACAGAGCAGATTTTTCTATAGCACCTTGATGATTCTTTATATCCCAACCTTCCGATTGATCTCCTCATCCTTTCCTCACATTCTTATTTTCCCGTTTGTACTCGTAAATGCTGTCGTACAGAATTTGTTTGTCGTGAGAGAGATAGAAGTAGATTTCAATAAATTTTTTTTGGCCTTTTGATATTTCTGTACTTTAATTTGCGTAAAATATGATCTGTGCACATCTTAAAATAGTTATTTCAAACAATTCGCCCAACATTACCATAAAATAATCAGGAAAAATTAAATTAAAAATGTCTCACATTATTCAATTTATCTTTGCAGGTATCAACAAATTCCATACCTCAACGGTAAAAAATTGTCATACCTAAAGTTTTTATTTCCGTCGGGGAAAGAAAGGGACCGCCTTTAAAATGGAAAAAAGGGTATCGCATAAGTGCTTTTTCGTAAACTTCATCAAAAGAGCATTTTTACCGATAAAACTCTCGTGTGCTTAGGGTTCTTATATAATAAGCTAGTTTTATCATCCTTGCATTTCTCCACAGATTCCTTCACTCTCTCCCACTTTCTTGAGAATTTTCTTCATAATCTCCTTCCCTCTGAACGCCATTTTTTCGAATTGCATTAGCAGAAAGCTAGAAACTTCTACAGCTTATTTGATGTTCAGTTTGGAAAAGTAAAAAACCCGTTTAATAGAGTTTTTTCATAAAATAAGATAATATCCTCTACATATTTATCTCGATTTACGTAAAAACACTTCTCGTTCTCATGTAGCTACAATCTTTCCAAAGGCAACCAAGTGTTTAAGAACTAGAACGACAAACTTTGGTGTCGTTTGCCAACTTTTTTAAGTACGTTTCATACCTTTTTGAATAAATAAATTTTATATCCAAGTTATAATATTTTTATATTTAGATTTAATTTTTAATTTTATTATTTTATTTAAATATACGTATCTAAAAAATATTTAAAATGCTTATTTCATATACCAATTCTGAATTTTTAAATTACAATTATGTAATCCATATACCATAGGGAGGAAATATGTACTTAATGAAAGAAAAAACCCTCTAAACAATACCTTCAAATCTACATGTAACTAAGCAAAACGACACGTGTGTGACGTCTAGTAGACATACAAGCAGATAACATACATATCATAGTAGTAACTTTCTAAGCAAGCGAGGACAAAGAGGATGCATGAAACTTTTAATATAGGCCGCTTAATATGTTATCAAGGGATATTCCAATCCAACCCCAACATTTTTTGTTCACGCAAAGTTTGCTAAGGTGTGAAAACTTTTTCTAACGGTGCACGTAAGTAAAGATAAAAAATATCTTGAAATTCGTAAAAAATATATCGATATCAGTAAAATCATCTTGAAATCAGTAAAGTTATCTCAGAATCTTTAAATTCCTTTATCTCTGTGGATTCTGAAACACACAAAATTAATGCCAACGAATATCCTATGCTACATTCGTTTGGTGCTGCCGCCCCAAACATGATCCCTTCTTCTTGCTGTCATTGATGTCATCAACTGATACTAAGCATCTACCAAACTACATTGTTCGTATCGGTTTCGGAAAACCTTGAACAGTAATTTTGCTGCTTGTTTAAGTAACACTTTGATTTATTATCTCAAATGATTAGTGGTATGCTGTATATATGTGGCATTTCAGATCCATTCCCAATCACCTAGAGTCTACAGAAAAAGACGGTGTTTATGTGATTTTGTTGAACTCCCTCCAGCTTTGCCCAATCCTTCATTTGCTGGTCCGTCACCTGCAAAAGTTTCTCCTGCTTCTGCTCTTCCTTTCTTCGTTCTGCAGCTATGGAGACATGTAAAAGCCACCGCACGATGATGCTTTTGCCTTTGTTGTTTCTCTCTCAGTTGCTCGCCTTAGGATCAGTAGATCACTACCTAGACCGAGCACCGCGAAACATCAGATTACTGCCACATACGGCATCGGAGAGCTACCTCCAGATAGCCGCCGGTGCGCCCTTCAAGATAGCTCTCTTTGCCGATATGCATTTCGGAGAGGCCGAGTCCACCAATTGGGGCCCACTTCAGGACGTGAAATCCACCAGGGTCATGAATCAAGTGCTTCATGATGAAACTCCAGGTGATGCACAGAAAATGGAGTTCCATATATTACAACACTTCCAAGTTATTTGTACTTTCTAAATTTCTTCTGTCCCAAACGGTAAAGTTAATGGTGGGTGATGACAGATTTTGTAGTATATCTCGGAGATGTTATTACGGCTAACAATATAATGGTTGAGAATGCAACCTTGTATTGGGATCAGGCAATCTCACCAGCAAGAAACAGAGGTATCCCATGGGCAAGTGTGTTTGGGAATCATGATGATGCTCCATTTGAGTGGCCACTAGAGTGGTTCTCTTCTCCTGGAATCCCCCCAATTCGCTGTCCTCAACCTACCACTTCATATTCAGGTGTTGAGGTCATTAACTATTTATACATTTAGCGAGGTTTCTAATAATCGTTATGCTTGGTCATTGCTTTCTATAAGATGCCTGATCAGCTAAAGGCATATTCTTCTTCTTCAATTCAAATTTTCAACAGAAGAGGAATGTAGCTTCAAGGGAACTGGACGAGTGGAACTGATGAAGAATGAGATCAAGAACAATGCCTCATTTTCTGTGAATGGTCCTAGAGAACTTTGGCCTAGTGTATCCAACTATGCCCTCCAAGTCTCTTCATCAGATGATAAAAAGTCACCTGTGGCTTTCCTGTATTTTCTTGATTCTGGCGGTGGTTCCTATCCTGAGGTCATTTCCTGTGACCAAGCAGAATGGTTCCGGAAGAAAGCTGAAGAGATAAATCCTGAATCGAGGTAGAAACAAATCATAACTTGTTTGATTTATCTTATGTTTCTCCTATTATATCATAGGCAATGGGTAAGATATGCTGAAAAAAACTCATTTCATTTTGAAAATTTTCGCATTCCTTGTTATCATCCAGATTGACATAGCATTGTCTTTTCTCTGATAGGGTTCCTGAGATTATTTTCTGGCACATACCAAGTGAAGCCTATAAAGAGGTGGCTCCTAAGTCCATAATAGTCAAACCTTGTGTGGGTTCTATCAACAAGGAAGAGGTTGCTGCTCAAGAAACTGAAACGGGCATCATGAAACTCCTTGGAGAAAGAACTTCTGTCAAGGTAAGACCAAAAGCCAACAAGCTATATGTAAATGTAAGCAAGATCAGAGGTGGATTATAGTTGTTTGACTTCAAATGTATCATGATATAGTTTGGTAGTATATATACATTGAAAATGATCCTTTGAACATTCCTGTGTGCATGGTTAGAATGTCCGAGTTTAGGAAACTTTGCTGATTGTATGAATTTGTTTTGATGGACACAAGCGAGCATTAAGTTGTTCATTTTCCTAACTGTAGGCAATATTTGTTGGCCACAACCATGGATTGGACTGGTGCTGCCCGTACAAGAAGCTATGGCTGTGCTATTCTAGGCACAGTGGCTATGGTGGCTATGGAGATTGGCCTAGAGGAGCTAGAATTGTGGAGATCTCTGAGAAACCCTTCTCTCTTCGATCTTGGATAAGGATGGAGGATGGCAGTGTTCACAGTGAAGTTGTCTTGAGCTAGAAGTCCTCTGGCAGCATATAGATAACATCAAACACACAAAAATACAGAGTAAACATTGTTTTCAATTAAGTTCTTATTCTTTAAGTAACGATAACAATTGGGGATGCATATAGCATCATACCCATTTCTCCTTGTTCCAAGAATTCAACTTCGCCCGAAAGGGCATACGGTCGATTGCTGTCAATGGTCAAGTGTTTGGCTAAGACAATTTGACTATGTGCCCGTTTAGGAACGCGGTAAAAAAATACCTTTATGTAAATCGAGGTAAATATGTGAAGGGGATTATCTCGTTTTACAGAAAAACACTATTAAATGTGCGTGTGGCTTTTCCAAACGCTCCAACAAACAAGCCCAATCTAACAATCCCACGTTTTAACGTGCGGGCATGGGAAAATCACTAGATTTCAAGTGCGTTATTCTCCCAGTGATCCGTTGTCGTGCACACGAGCGCACAATTCCCCACATTCCCCAACAACGTGGGACTTTTTTTATATGACGCACCCACTGGACTTCTGTTTATATAATACACCCGCTCACCTTTACAACAAAAACACGTCAAACTATTTTTTTTTTTTGGATAGCCATATCACACTATTCAACCTATAATTTATAAATAATTTGATTTATTATAAACATTGACCTTATCTTTTATGATGCGCTATTAAGGATGTTATATTACCAATGAAGCAAAACTTAGCCAATGCCCCATAAGTCGAATAAAGGGGTCTAATGTTGGTCATGACCAGTAGCGGAACCACGTTGGATTGAGGGTGGGCAAATGTCCCTACTCAATTTTTAGTTTATATATAAATAAATATTAAATTTTTATTATGCATCAACTAATTTTTAAAACTTGAACCCACTTAAATTATCTATACTAGCAAATTTGTTGTCATTTGCTTGAAAATAAAAAATTTGCCCTACTACTTTAAGGTTCGGGCTCTGCTACTGGTCATGACATTGCATCCTATGGTACCTTCTATTGTTAACCTTCTACTGTTAGCACGGTCATCATGAACTAATATCAGTTAATAATATGGTAATTACATGAACAAATACTATTGAAGCCTGCGACTTTGTTTGCATTATTCTGAAAAATGGGGGGAAAAAAGGAAAATAAATGATGAGAAATCTTAACTACAAATGGACTACCTATTCCAATCACCTCCTGATAAATCAAAATGACGTTATAGTCAACGCATGGGCGCACCAGCTTGCTTCCATCGTCCTGCTTCTGCATCATAATTACCCTTGTTGTTTCTCTCCCTGTTGTTCACCGCAGGATCAGCTGATCACCACCCAACTCATCGAAACGTCAGGTTGCGGCCTGATTTGACGCCAGAGAGGTATCTCCAGATGCCAGCAGCTGGTGCGCTTTTCAAGATTGCTCTTTTCGCCGACCTGCATTTTGGAGAGGCTGCGTCCATCTAATGGGGCCTACTTCACGACGTGAATTCCACCAGAGTCATGAATCAAGTACTCCATGATGAAGCTCCAGGTGATACACTGGAGACTCCATTTCTCAATTCCTGAACAATATGTGAGGGGTTTCATTGTTAAGTCAATTTATAATTTTCAAAAACCTTCTGTACTGGACGATAATGAAGTTAATTTTTGTGTTGTTGACAGACTTTGTGATATATCTTGGGGATGTCATTACGGCTAACAATATAATGACTAAAAATGCAAGCTTGTATTGGGATCAAGCAACTTCTCCAACGAGAAACAGGGGAATACCATGGGCAAGTGTGTTTGGGAATCATAATGATGCTCCATTTGAGTGGTCACTGGACTGGTTCTCTTCACCTAAAATCCCTCCACTTGTCTGCATTCCACCCTCCTCTTCATATTCAGGTATTCAAGTCATTATATATTACATACATTGTAAAAAGTGAAGACTATAATTTTTTTATGATTAGATACTGATTTCATATAGATGCTTGATGTCGAAAGGCTTCCTGTTATTGGTAAACCAAGGTCGAAGTTGCTAATTTAGTGGGAGTAATTTGTGTCCATTACTTCAACATGATTAATAGTTAGCTGACCTTCTTCTTGTGGGAATAGAACTATGCGAATGTATTAAGCTTGAAATTTTCAGGAGATGAATGTAGCTTCAAGGGAACTGGACGGTTGGAACAGATGAAAAATGAAATCAAGAACAATGCATCCTTTTCTGTGATTGGTCCTAGAGAGTTTTGGCCAGTGTACCCAATTATGTTCTCCAAACCTCATCAGCAGATGATCCAAAATCACCAGTGGCTTTCCTTTATTTTCTTGATTCTGGTTGTGTTTCCTATCCTGAGGTCGTTTCCAGCGCCCAAGCAGAATGGTTTAAGAAGAAAGCTGAAGACATTATTCCTGACTCAAGCTAGAAACAAAGCATGAATATGATTTCTCTAGCTTTTTCTGTCATCAAGGACATGTTAAGACGTTGAAAAGAATAAAAAAAAAAAACACTTTGAATCTTCTGTTTCATACCTTCCAAATTAAGAAGCCTGACAGGGTGCCTGAAATTATCTTCTGGCATATACCTAGTGAGGCATGTAAAGAAGTGACTCCCATGTCCACAATAGCCAAACCTTGTGTGGGTTCTATAAACAACGAAGACGTAGCTGCACAAAAAACTGAAACAGGTAACATGAAACTCCTTGGGGAAAGAAGTTCTGTCAAGGTAAGGTCAAAGCCTTGAATGTTATAAATAAACAAGATCAGAGTTGGATTACAGTTTTTGACTCAAAATGAATTAACTGATATAATATGATCTAGTCTGATAGTTTTGACACTGGTACTTCTTTGCAAATTCTGGTTCACATACACTAGGGAGTGATTTTAAAATTTGTTCCAAGGGACCCAAGGTGGGTTCGTCTAAGTTATGTCCCTTTTTACACATTCAGGCAATATTTGTTGGACGCGACCGTGGATTGGACTGGTGCTGCCCATACAAGAAACTATGGCTGTGCTATGCTAGGCACACTGGCTGTGGTGGCTATGGAAATTAGTCTAGAGGAGTTAGAATTGAGGAAATCTCTGAGAAACCCTTCTCTCCCCAGTCTTGGATAAGGATGGAGGACGGTGATGTTCACAGAAGTTGTAATAATCTCTGGACAAAGCGAAGTTGTCTTCTCTGGACATGAGAAAACAGTCAGAAAAATCTGTACAATTAACTTTTTTATGATTTTGTTATATTCATTCCTCAAGAAACTATTTTGAATTGGGATGTAGATAATACCCAATTGCTTGTACACCTCTTTTGGTTTGAAAAATTAAATTTTGCAATACTGCGGATGCACGTGGATGCACATGCCTGCATGTTCGGTTTCCACTTCTGAGATGTCAATTTTTTTAAGAAGTCCTCCTTTATTATGATATGTTTGGTTAACATATTCTTTGAAACAAACTAATTTTTCAGAAAATAGCTAATAATTATCTCCAATAGACAAATCATCTTTAATTGCTCTGATATAATTTCAGAGAACTTAATGAACATTGCCAAGAAAATAGCCCAAACATCATCCACTCAGCAATCACCATATCCGACAACTGTAAATTAGAGAAATATTGCAATTGCATTAATTAGGGGATGCTTCTAGATATTCTGACCAAATCAAACTGTCCCACTACAAAGAAACTCTGCTCTTATCTGCATAAAAGCAACATTTCCTCGCATTGTTTGTAATCAACACTTTGCTAATGGCTTGATGTTGGGTGGCCATTGAAACAGAAAGTCACTTTTTTTTTACCTTATTGGCAAACAAAAAAAAGGGAGACCAGCCCTGAAAAATGGAAGTTATTTGTTGCATTCAGTGCCTCGTGACTTTTCTTGGACACTAAACAGCAAAAGGGCCACCTTACCCTCTCCGATGTTGATGGACCACTCTAGGAGCCAGAAATGTTCCGGCTTCTAAAGAGATCAGGAAACGTGCTCGAATCAATCACCGTAGAGAGAACTGGGCCAAATTAAATATATAGAAATTTAATTCCAATGTTCATTGTCTTGTTGGAAAAACAAAGTAAACACATAAATCTTCATCGCATTGCAGAAACGCAAATTCGAGTTCTTCAACAGCAAAATCAGATCTTCGACGAACAGTTTATAAGTTAAATCATGTGGGTTGTGGTTCGAGTATTTATTGAAATGCCGACTCTATGGCAAACATTATTTGAGGTCAATTCATCGCTGTCTTCATTGGGTCACTCTCAGTTACAATTCTAATTTTTTATCCAACTTTCACATGGGAGTTTAAACCCTTATCCACAAATCCATAATGAAAGGATCAAGCACAATATAGTTTCACTAGTTTGTATAGAGAAACAAAAAGCATGTCTCTGAACCTACGGAACAGTTCATAAATATCCTGACATTTTTTAATGTGTATGTCTTCACGATGAGATGCAAGCGTGAGTTTCCATTGAGAAGATAAGGTGATTTTTTTTTATGCATGAAATAGTTTATATTAGTCCGTCAACTCGATTTTTTTTTTCAGTCCCTTCAGCTAACTCATGGCAAACATTCAAAATGTTTATAGGAAATTGATCCACCCAAGTTCAAAAGTAGTGTTAGGTTTGCTTTTTAATCAATCGAAGAGGGGACTATCTAAAGTGCTTTTGCATTGACCTCAGAGATCGGACCACCTAATCGCAAATTTTAAAGACAATTTTTATAATAGAGTGTATATGATGTTACCAACTCAGAATTGCCACACATTCTAGCAGCACTTAGATTGCTGTAAATTCGAATTATTCCATTCTGTTTCCGTAATTCTGATGATGATGATGAATGGCTCCCTGCTCTTCCGGAGGGAACGGAAGGCGAAAATTAAAAAGGCCACCGTTAGTAAGTTTGACGAAAGAAGACATTTGTATTGGACCGTAGCGGTCGCAAAAGTTGACATATGTAAGAACATAGGGACAAGAGGTACCCCATGAAGTTGAATTAACTTGCTTTTAATTCCCAGTCATGAAAGGGAGGCTAACTGCATTTTCCACATGACAGTAGTCATTGCTGTGCCTTTTCCCTACGCATTTCTTGCTTCCATATTCACCTCTATGAGGACCATGTCAGTGGTACTCAAAAGTGAAAAGACAGGATTTCATGGAAAAGCCAAGATTTTGATGACATAAAGAATAAACCCTCTTGAAGAAATGGTCAGCAGTGTCTAGTACAAAC
>JANTPZ010083936.1:0-17788 GCA_025593235.1 Vachellia pachyceras
GGGGAGAGACACAGTCCCTTAGCATGACAGAGGAGGATAGTGGAGGTCAAATGGGATGTGGGACCTGCCGGATGGATGAAACTGAATTTTGATGGGGCAGTGAAAGGAGAATCAGGTGCTGCAGGGTGTGGTGGTGTCTTAAGGGACTGGCATGGGAGGTGGGTCACCGGCTACACAAAGAACATTGGAATATGCAGCCCCTTCCATGCTGAGATGTGGGGTGCGCTGTGGGGACTCAGAGTAGCCAAGAAACTAAAAGTAAACAAATTGGTAGTTGAGGGGGACTCAAGGACTGTAATAGATGCGTTGTCTGAGCTAAAGGAGGGAAGAGGAAGTGGGGGAAACTTACAGGAACTAATAGCAAAGGAATTGCAAGCTGGCTGGGATGTAACTTTCCAGCACATTTACAGGGAAGAAAACAAAGTGGCAGACAAATTAGCAAATCTGAGCCTACTGAGCAACTTTGAATTGTACACGCATGATAATGTCCCTGAGGGGATTATAGATCTAGTAAATAGTGGCTGCTGTGGGACCATTCACTTTAGACAATGTTGAGTTAAATAAAGTTGATTGGGTTCTCTCCATTTTACCAAAAAAAAAATTCAAGGGCTTTTTCTGGATTTTCCTTTGTAATTTTTCGTTCAATTATCCGTTTTCCTTGCCGTTGTCACTATCCAAACTAAACTATCAAACCGCTCCCACTGTCAACACACAAATCTTACCCAGACTGGGGGCACTCGGACAACTCTCCTATGGCGGGAGCTACTGGTAGAGCCCTTATTACTCTCTCTCTAAACTCCAAACCTTCACAGTTCGCACACTTATATCATGGCCACGCCGTTCCATTTCTCAAACTGTCTGCAAAAACCAGTAGGGTTTTGATAGGGTTTAGGCCCCTATGCTCTGTCACCTCCACCGCCACTCTCACCGTTTCGGACACGACGGAATCCTTTGATCCTGAACAAATCAAGCACTCAATTCTTCTTGAGAGACTCAGATTCAGGCACCTTAAGGACTCCCCTAAAGCCTCAGAAGTCAAGAATTCAACTAGATCAAATGCCGTCTCTGTGAAGGGTCGTGAGAATGAGGGTAATAAGTCAGAAAAGAAGAAGTTGGTGGGAAGTTTTGAGGAGTTGGGCCTGAGCGATGAGGTAATGGGAGCCGTGAGGGAGATGAATATTGAGGTTCCCACTGAGATTCAGTGTATCGGCATTCCTGCTGTCTTGGAAGGGAAGAGTGTCGTTTTGGGATCTCATACTGGTTCTGGCAAGACTCTGGCATACATGCTTCCCCTTGTTCAGGTACTTGATCGCTCGTAAAACACCTCATGTCTGGATGTGGGGCTTGCTTCTGTTTAGGTATGGTGTTAGTTTCACGGGAGTAATTTGCAATTTTGTGTATATAATTCAGTCATACTTCCACCATTTAGAATGCTACTTCGACTGCAAAATACGTGAGATGTGGTTTTATTGATCAGTGTACTCTGTGTTCCTGATATTGGTCTTGTACAACGATTTCTTATGTTATAAAGTTATTTAGCCTTAAGTAGTGACCATCTTGTCTAGTTGTGTATTAAGAGAAGCTGATAGACCCTGTTGATTTGTTCATATAGTTGCTTAGACGGGATGAACAATTGAATGGATTACTTATGAAGCCCAGGCATCCCCGAGCTATTGTGCTATGCCCTACCAGGGAGTTGACTGAGCAGGTACTCGTGCAATTTATTCATTATTTAGAGATCATGTAGAATTTTCTGGTCACGATCAAATTATTGTATGATTGGACATATAGGTATTTCGAGTTGCAAAATCTATCAGCCACCATGCAAGAATAAGGTCTACAATGGTAAGTGGGGGTGGCCGTCTTAGGCCTCAGGAGGATTCATTAAATAACCCCATTGACTTGGTTGTTGGTACTCCGGGCAGAATTCTGCAGCACATTGAGGAAGGCAACATGGTATATGGTGACATCAAATACTTGGTAGGTTTCCAACCATATGACATTCTTCTTATTTTTAAATGCCATTATTCAGTTCTACATTGTTTAATCTGCTGAATTTCTAGTAAGTATTCTTTGGAAACTATCTTCTCAGTTCTCATATATCTTTGTGAGGAAATTGTTGCACTTACTGATTTTGGATTTCTTTTGCAGGTATTGGATGAGGCGAACACAATGTTTGATCGAGGTTTTGGTCCTGATATACGCAAGTTTATTGGCCCACTAAAGAATCGTTCATTAAAACCTGATGGCCTAGGTTTTCAGACTATCTTGGTTACTGCAACCATGACAAAGGTGTGCTAACTTGCATCACCATTTTTTATTATTATGTCCATTATTTCTAAATAAAAGTGAATTTGTTCAGTATCATTATTGATGGTTAAGCACATTGACATTTGTATGTCTTGCAGGCAGTGCAAAAGCTGGTCGATGAGGAATTTCAAGGCATTGTGCATCTACGGACATCAACTCTACATAAAAAGATTGCTTCTGCTCATCATGATTTTATCAAGCTATCAGGTTCTGAAAACAAGCTGGAGGCATTACTACAGGTATACTTCTTGAGTGCCATCCATTTGCATTGTACACGTGACCAAGCTGTTGGTTTCTGTGGCTTTTATAGAGATATAACTATGTAAGGAATTTTTGGAAGAAAAAATGATACTTCACTTTATAACACTTCACTTTTGCTGTTATGGTTTTGAAGAGGAAAAAAATATACACGACGCATTTTCATTTTTAGCTGCAATACTTTAAGTATAACTTACATCCCAGAAAGGCCAGAACAAAAGAAAAACTTTTAGAAAAGATGGGGAATTGTGCCTTTTTGGTGTGTATGCCACAAAACTTCCTGACTGTGTTTTGAGGTATAGCCTTAACTGAGTAGTGTGGGATGCTCCAATATAATTGTTTTAAGTTATCAAGTTGTGGTGCATATGAAAATTTCAGGTTTCAACTTTTCTGTGAATGATATTTCCCATTTCTTGGTGTTCACACCTACTATGGGATGTTGTGCCAAAGCCATCCCTGTAACCCCCCCAAAAAAAACAAGAAGAAGAAATGTCCAGCGTATACAGTCCATACTCTCCATTAGTAGTAATCTGTAGTTACCTATGGTTTTCTTGATAAGATTATCTGTTGGTTTGGACAATGCTTAATTCATTGGGTATTTTCATTTGTTGTTTGGTCATGTGAGGACAGGTTCTGGAGCCAAGCCTGGCAAAAGGTAATAGAGTGATGGTTTTCTGCAATACATTGAATTCTAGCCGTGCAGTGGATCATTATCTGAGTGAAAATCAGATATCTACTGTCAATTACCATGGAGAGGTACCAGCAGAGCAAAGGTTGGTGCTAATTTCACCCTACTTATCTATTTATCCCTTCCATTATCTACTTGTTGCAGTCTGTTGGAAAGTTACACTGTCCAAGTGCTTAGATGAGTAATATCATTTTGGAAATAACACAGATATGATTATCATAATCCATTTCTGTTATGTTCTTTAGATTGTTACTTGTGGCAATGGACTAATTTCTTGTTTGTGTCAATTATTATCATTAATTGCTCCATTAATCTTCAATAGGTAGAAGCATACTATCAGGTTAAGGACCTGACACTATTGTGCTTATCTGTAATAATCTTGGCATTAACTACTCCGCTTTGATTTATATTTTCAAGGCACATGTCAATACTGATGTTACGTGCCTTGCTCACTCAGAATAGTTAATAGGATTTCACGCAATTCAAATATTTGAGTTCACACAAAGGTCAGACCAAATGAAAAATCATTTGGTCAAAGTGAAATGTTTATCATGCACAATTGGTTACATCACATCCCAAGATTTTGCACAACTTGCATAAGGACCTTGTGAGATTGAGATTCATCATCTTATCATTTTATACACTTTGTTGCCTGTTTGTGATGTATCTTACAGTTCCTTTATTTGAAACTCAGGGTTGAAAACCTCAAGAAGTTTAAAAGTGATGAAGATGATTGCCCTACATTAGTTTGCACAGACTTGGCTGCTAGGGGCCTGGATTTGGACGTCGATCATGTTATTATGTTTGATTTTCCCTCAAACTCTGTAAGACTCAAATCGGGGTTCAAAGATTTTCTTTTTGCTATACTCCCACTGCCCAACACCCGAAAAAAAAATTAAAAAAAATCTCTCCTATATCAATTTTGTACCGGTTACTGAGCATTACTCTTGATTCTATTTCAGATTGATTACCTTCACCGCACTGGTAGAACAGCTCGTATGGGTGCTAAAGGTGCTGATTTTTATCTTTCTCAAGAATTCCCTGAAATTTAGTTCTGTCCACAGTCTAAAATAAGTTAAAATATAAATAGGACCAGTAAATTATGGTTTGACATATTCGCTTTTTCTGAATGATCTTGGTATAGTTTTACTACAAATTTGTTTTAAACTTGTTAAATAGGCAGAGTACAGCATGAGTTATTTTGTTCTCATTAGAAGTATTCTAGATAACGTGGGTCATATCTTCAAGCAAGGTCATGCTGCTCCCTACCTAAGCTTTCAAATGTCCTTTGAATCTGGCTTTCTTATGGATAATTTTCATTTCTTTTGTAGGAGTTCCAAATTTACAATTGTATGAAGAAGCAATAAGTTTTCTATCAAATTTTTATGTAAACTAAGTAACTAACTTCTTATGAAAATTATATAATGGTTGATGATTAGATTGTGAGCCTATGTTTTGCAGATTCTGAATAATGTCTTCCTGTAGATTTTATATTACATGTAGAAATAGAAAATCCTTTTTTGGTGGGTTCAATTTAATATCCTCTTTTCTATGCAGGGAAAGTTACTAGCTTGGTTGCAAAAAAAGACACAACCTTGGCCTCTCGAATAGAAGAAGCAGTAAAGAGGAATGAGAGCTTGGAGGCTATCAGTAAAGAAAGTCTTAGGAGAGAGATTTCGAGGATCCAAATACCTCAACAACAGGGGAAGAATACCAAATTGTTAAAGGTTTCCAGAGCAAAAAACACTTCTACTGTCCGTTTAACTTCCAGAAAAGTGTCGAAGAAGCTCTCTGTATCGAAAGTATCAAAAAGTTCTTCTGGTGTTAACACTAGTTCTAGGAAAGCATCCAAACCATTGAAATCAGCAAAGGCAGGAGGGATTCAGGTTAAAAAATCAGTAAGATCTTCCAGTGCAAGTAGCCCAAGAAAAGCTTCGGCAGGGAAGAAGCAAACAAGTAAAAGAGGCAGTGCTAGCAAATCAGCAAATTCTAAACTGAGTGTTGTTGGTTTTAGGGGGCGGAGTTCCTCAAACAAGAGGGAATCACAATTTTGAATTTGCATTTGATCATGTTGTACAAAACTATCTAGTAGGTATTTAATGCCCATGTATTTCGCATGAGGTTTTCCATGTAGTAAGAATGCTATAATGTACAAGGCTTCCTTTTAATCATATTTTTGCTCAATGCAGCTTCTCCAAATCCATTTGGTTTGTTATTTTATCTATTTGTATTTCCGAGTTTTTGCTAAACCGCCTTAGGGTATGTTTGGGATCGTGGTAACGTGACCCGATCTGACTTTTAGACCCACATAAGCTAATTTAGACATATTGGTGTTTGGCCATTTGGACTACAGTAATGTGTCTGAGACGACCATTTCAGTCATTTTACCTTTAATCCTGCTTTTCAATTTTATAATTTCAATTTATCAAATTTATTTTTTTTATAAAAGCATATCTAAGTATGGATCACATAATACTAATTAACTTATAATTGTTCCTTTTCCTAATACTAATCCAGACAAGCTCTCAATCGACTGGCATTTATCCATTATCGGCATGCAGCACAAGGATGGCAATATTGACCTTGATAAAATCAATCATAATCATTTTAAACATCATTTGGCTTTCAAGGAATATGGCTATACATTATGGCTCTTTCCTTTACCCATCCAAACTGCTCAAAGAAATATGAGATTCACTGTTTTCTTTTGAATCAGGTTTGCACATGGATCTCAGAATCTTATATGGGTATTTTTACAGCTGTGTCAGCTTCCTTTCAATATGATTTTCCTTTCCCCCACCTGCGGACTGTTTGTATGAGGAACTTGGAATTTTAAAAAAAATGTTCACCGCTGTATGATCATTCAGTTGGGTTCTCGGCCTTCTACCCTTTTCTTCCCTCCTTGGCTGTTTGACTCCATCTCTTTTCCGTTCCCTCCATTTTTTTTCAAATTTCAAAATTCCAATTTGAATTCCATAATTCACTACACATATTTGTGAAGCCAGTGTTCTTTTATGTTGCCTCTGCCTTTTGCTTTCTTCTCTATCTTCTCCATTATCGTGTTTACTTTCTTTATTTGAGTTTTCAGATAGGAAGCAATGAAGAACATATTGACAAATTCTGTTCAATAGATAAGGGAGAAAAAGTTAAAGGCTATTCGTGAAGAGATCATCCAACCTTTCAACGATAAGCAAGTTGCCACCAACTTTGCCGTCCAAAAGCACTCTATTTGGGATAGGAATCTAAACCAATATCATTGTGTGTGTTTGGGAACTCCGTTGAGAGAATGGATTTTACAGATTCCGAGGCATTTTGTGGATTTCGAGATGGTTTTACGGATTTCAAGATAGTTTTTATGGATTTCGAGATGGTTTTTACAGATTTCAAGATGGTTTTGTCTCGGCTTACGTGCACCGTTTTGGCAACGATGTTGCCGAACAAGCACATTGTTTGTTATTCACTAGGCTGGAAAATTTTTGTTCTCCATTTTCTCCTTGTTGCTTTTTAAATAATGAGGCAAGGAAAACTTGATAGTTTAGCCATTACATGGTGGCAAAATCAGGGGTAGCAGTCCCCCGAGATGAATACAAATCACAATTAAGAGGGCTCCGAACAATAATTAGGGGTAATAATCCCCTGACGTTGCCCAATGCCCATTTTTAGCAATATAATCAGCACATAAGTGCTTCCCTATGGTAATGTATAATCTCCAAGTCCTTGTTCATGAGGATGAGTGAGTGTATATTGTTAACGACCTCATTAAATGGATGAGACAAAATGCAACCAGAAAAGGTAAGATGAATATCATCAAGAGAATCTGCATAAAGTTTGATCTTAGAAACTCCTTTAGGTCGGCACAATGACAGGCTAGCCTATATGGCATGCAACTCTACTTCTGTAAATAGTGCAAAGCCAATACTCTTTTGAAGTCCGTTCTGCCAATTGACTTATTCATCTTTCAAAAGGCCTCAACATGTTGCATGGTTGTGTTGATTCACAGAGCCATCTTCATCAACACATATATGTCCAGCTGGTACTAGGCTCCACTTGCAGCTTGCTCAGTCTAGAACTTGGTATATTGTGTGTTTGTGGCACCCATTTTCTACACCTTCAATTAGTTGGTATGTGCACATAGTTTCTAGCTCCTTTGGTTGCAAACTTGCTCCATCAAATGATCTACATCATTGATTTTTCCTAATCATCCAGCATGCTAGGCCAAAAATCCTCCTTCAAGTTCACCCTGATAATTTCCTTCCATGCCATTCATTGGTAAGGTTCCAACTAATCTAGTCCTGCAAATCACTAGTTAAGAAATAGTAATACATAAAGGGTTAATTAAATGCATCCACACATTTCTGTTAATTTTACAGTCTCTTAGAGAATGAATAATTTTTTCCTTACAACCACACTCATAAGGACACTTAGAGATATTTGAGACTCTGAGTTTTGCTCTAAGTGAGTTTGTAGGAAGCCTCTCATGAAAAACCTACCACATGAAATACTTCTCTCTCAGGGATCTCTCATCACCAGATTCCCTTCTAGTCAGCTCTATTAGAAAGACTGTTGCTGTGTTGTACATAAATCATCTTGTATATCGCTTTAATACTGAAAACCCATTGTTAGAGTTTCACCAACAGAATATATCCTGCACATTGCCCCTAGGAGGTGGATATTTGGATATATATAGGAGGTTCTCCATTTTCTTTTTTGATTTCCCATTTCTTGATTTTTGTACTGTAATCGACTTTGCTTTAATCGTTTCAAAGTTTATCAATTTGATGCTGATAATTATGGTAAAGCCCAACTAAAGATCCCCCTTTCTTATCTAACTCATATTTGTCCCTCATTGAATCGTCTAAAGTTTTTATAAAATTGATATATCTCATGATTTTGGTGTCCTGGAAGTGTGAGGACGTGGGGAAATGCTCTGATCCTCTTCATCCTTTGAGCTTCTCATCTTTTTTGCTTACAAATCACGCTCCATCCCTATTCCTTTGCGGCCTCATCTCATCTCACTCTGCCATATGTCTAGCTTTGGCTATTTTTGTTTCTGGGTTCTTTGATTTTATGTATTTAGATATAGTTTTCTACTTTTCATAATCACCATTATTGCTCAATTTCAGTTCTGAGTCACATTTTGTGGCAGTCTCGGAGTATTGAATCCCCAATGGCAACACTATCTTCATGAGTTCATGAGTTCCAATCAGTTAATGTACGTTATTTGCAGAGAAATGCTTGTTGTCATGGTAAGTGATTCTTAGTTAAGACCATCGGGTTCGATTGTTATTTGTCTGAAGCCTTTAACCTCACGGAGAGACAAGATTAAGAGGCTGATGCTAAGAATCTCCCCGTCTTTAGAACTTTCTTGCTGCATATCCTTTTCTTTTGTTAATGTCGATGTTGAAGTCACATCTAGGATTAAAAGGCTGATGTGATTAAGAGTCATATCATTTTTTTGTTATCTCACAATAACAAAGTGAACTTCCTCTTAATTCCATATTTGAATATGACTTTACATTAGTGGTAACATTTTCGTCTTTTGTATATCAAATCAGTTGATTGCAACTTATCACATTACTATTCAATAGTTTGCTTGACATGCTCTCATTAAATTGTGGCTTTTCCGGTCTATCAAGTATACTCTGCTATTGTTCAATAGTATTTTGATTCCTTAGCGTTTGGCTTTTACAAATTTCAGTACTAGGGGGTATTATGTGTTTCAACCGAAAAATTTAAAGGTTTGGGAAATGTGTTTGCTTGATATATTTCTTTAGCATGGAAGTTTGAGTTTTTTTAAATTGATATTAAGGTGAAATAAGTTCAAATATATAAACACACCACAAAACATTGTAAAATAGAACAAGTCTTCAATTTAACTTATAATAAGACATGTAAACATCGCAAATAAAAATACAATAAGCTTTTACTTCAAGTCATAAGAAAGAGGATATGCTAACATTGCAACCTAAAATATTTATATATGAACCTTACTTGAATTGTTTTTTATATTTGTTTTTGCTTTGTAGAATTTGAATTGATTTTTTGTAAAATTTAATTTGTAAGTTTTAAGTGTTATCTACAGTAGATTTTGCATTTGTTTCTTTTGAAATAGTACAAATTTATGTTTTAAATTAATGCATCCACATAACGCGTAATGAACACTTTATAGTTATCTCTAATAAAAAAATACATATGCCTAAAAAAACAGAAATCACTTTGCCGTGTAAAGCCTAAACTTGACAAGTTTAGTTTTTGAGAATTTTAAAAACTCTCAAAATCCTAGTCATGAAGTTAGAATATTTTCTTCGTCATCTACTCATTCATCCATTGTATTCATTAAGGGTTAAACTCGCTTAAGTTAGGACATAAAAGAGGTGCTTGACATTACTGAAGTAAACAGCTCGAATATTAAGCATTTTGAAATATGTAAAAAGGCATATCTAAATCCGTAAAAGCACATCGAAATCCGTAAAATATCTCGGAATTCGTAAACTCTTTTTTCCCAACGGATTTCTAAACACACATAGTAAATGATAAATGCCTTTTAATAGAAATTGTTACTTAGAGGAAGAAAACAAACAACAGCATAATAAATATTGCATATTTTAATAGAAATTCTTGCTCCCTCTCTCGCATGGTAAATGATAAATGCACATGACATGAAGCTTACTTTATAATTTTTCACATGTTATCTCTCCCTCTCCATCCCCCCCCCCCCTCTCTGTCTGATTAAGTATTCAACAAAAACTTTTAAAAAAGATTAAAAGATGTAAAAACGCCCAATATAATAAAGAGCTAATGGTGGCATGCATGCTTATTATTTCCAGGTGAGTAACAAAGGGCGAGGGGTTTTGGATGAAGTGACGATATTGCCCTCAGAATCATAGATGATGACACCAGAGAAGTCAGGGAGCTGGCACTTGCCACCCATCAGAATGTTCTTCTGCCAAATCGAAGCTTCCTGCTGCTGCGCCTGCGCTGCCTCTAACGACGTCGTCGCAGCAGTCACCGGCGCTATTTCATTCTGAATCTCTATCACTGGCTCTGGATCTTCCCCGAAGAACCAACCGCTCCAGCTTTGACGACGTCGTTTCGTAGAATGAGAAGCGCACATCAGCAATGCAAAGGCACACAGGAAAAGGCTCGTCACAGCGAAGCCAATCTGTGAAGAAGAGGAAGAAGAAGAAGACTGGTTCAGTGGAAGCGAGCGAGCCATAGAAGACGGTGTTCGCAGAATGATCTGCAACTGTGAGGCATATTCAGGCATTGGGTGTGGTTATATATATATATATATATATTGAGTCAAGTTGAATGCTTTGGTTTGAGGTCAACGAAAAACAAATGCTTTGGTAGTATATATGCTGTGCTTTAGGTGTTGGTTTAAGTTTTGGAGGATTGGTTGAAGGATGGAACTTTGGTCTTAGTAGTTTTCTTAGCTTGGAGATGTATGGTGGTTTTGGTATACCTTTGACTTCTTTCCCTCCCTTTTATGAAAATAAAAATGTAGAACTTCTGTTAAGTGGTAAATCATAAATTCATAAAATTACAAAAAGAATTTATGGAAACTTTAAATTATGCGTAAATATTCCCTACAACCTTAAATATAAGAGTTACACAAATGATTTATTTTGATTTTAAACATAATTTTTCAATCCACTTTGTTTCTTGAATTTAATTTTTTTTAAAATATCCCTTATAATTACACACACACACACACATATATATATATATATAAATGTATTAAAGAGTTATCATCAAGGGGTGGTTCAAATGCTCAAAAATTAAAGAGTGATTCAAAAACCAAACATAAATTAACTACCATAGTTAATTTTTTAATATATATAAATTAGTTATCTAACTCTTTTAGTAAAGAATAAAGATTGATGATAGTAATTGTTTGGATTGGTTCTTTTAAGCAGTTTTACGTAGTTCGACATGTGTGAAAGTACTTTTTAATTAATTCGTACTGTTTGACATAAAATTTACAAATAAATTGTCATCTCAAAAAGAGTTACTTGAATTAAATTTGGTAGTAATTAAAGTTAATTCAATCAAATAGTTCTATAAAAATTAAAAAATTGTACTATTTATTTTTTTGTCAATTTAAATTAAAAAAATAAGTTGTTATTTGTACAAATCTCTTCAGTAAATTTAGCGGTGGACTTTAAAAGAAAGTATAATTTAATAACTTTTGACCTTCGAAGTAAAAAATTCATTTTTAAATGGATTAAAATTGGTATATTACCTTGACCAATCCTGATTTTACTTTGTAAATTTTTAAAGGAAAATCCCACAAAAATACCCTCAAAACATGTAAAGGACAAATTAAGATATTGAATATACGGAATTTCTAATTAAACTAGTGGCATCAATTTAAGATTTCAATATGTTATAAATTTACTTATTTACCCTTTTTCTATGTGTGAACTTTCTATACTTTATTTGACATTTTTTGTACTCAAATTGCAATTTATTGTACTTTACCTTCAAATATATTAGTATGGGGAATCCCATTTTTCAAAAGTTCAAGGGTCTTAATATGCATATATGTAAATTTTTTATATTTCACTCAGTATTCATTATACTCAAGTTACAATTTGTTATACTTGACTTTCAAATGGGTTGGTAAGGAAAATCCCATTTTTTTTAAAGTTACAGAGGTTTTAATTTGTATATGTGAATTTCCTATATTTCATTTGACATTCCTTATACTCAAGTTTCAATTTGTTGTACTTGAGCTACAAATACATTAAGGAATCTCATTTTTTTAGAAGTTTCGGGAGCCTTAATTTGAATGTGTGAATTTTCTATATATACGTCATTAAGATTCCTTAAACTCAAGTTGCAATTCGTTATATTTGACCTGGAAATGCATTGGTAAGGGGAGTTCTATTTTTTGTAAGTTCAAGGGGTTTTAATTTGCATTTGTATGAATTTCTTATACTTCACTACGTATTACCTACACGTAAGTTGCAATTTTCCATGCTTAACTTGCAAATGCCTTGCTATACTTGATAATGGTATACAAAAGAGGAAGAGGACATACAAGTAAATTAATAACATTATGAAATCCCAAATTAATATCTCTGATTTGAAGTGTCCTTTTCATATTTTGAAAGTATTTACGTGGAATTTTCCCAACAATTAATTACTTTTCCTTTAAAAAATTAGCTGTGAAAACATTATTTTTATTTTCAAATCTCTCAAATTTAAATGATTGAAGATAAAAAAGTTAAAGTCCAATTTTGGGATGGAAGCTTTCACTTTACAGCAATGTTATCTTAAAATTTTACAAATTGTAGCAATTTGACTTTGGCCATTGAATATGCTAAGTTGGTCATTCACATCATTTTTGTTAATTCTGTATTTGCCTAGAATGTTTTCACTCAACAGTAATGTTATCAAGAAATTTTTCACTTATTGCTTGATAAATGTTTTTGATTCTTTCAAATTATAGCAATATTGCCCTGACCGTATTCAAGTTTAACTTTCATCGTTAATGAACCAAATATTGCCAATAATAAGGCTAGTAGAAACCCTTCCTCGCGTCAAAGTCCCACATCAGAGAGGTTCGGGAGGGTGCTGGGCTACATAACCGGGCGCGCTGCACGCCCCCACGAGTTAGCTTTTGGGGGGAGAGTAATGGTCCCATGACAAGTGGTATCAGAGTCAGCCCTGAACCTTCGATCTCTGGTAGACCCTCCGGACGCGGGTGAGGTTGCAGGTGGGCCCCGTGGCGAGGTCGCTCGCGGATTGGCTGGGGGAGAATGTCTAAGTCCCACATCGGAGAGGCTCGGGAGGGTGCTGAGCTATATAAACAGGCGCGCCGCACGCCCCCACGAGCTAGCTTTTAGGGGGAGAGTAATGACCCCATAACACTAGGGATGCGGAGGTATGCATGTACGTCTTCGATTTTTTTTAATGCACAAGTTGCTTTCTTCTATTTCATTTTCTCTAATTATTTAGATATGATGCATTTTTAAAAAAAATTTCTTATTCATAAAACTAACTTAAAAAATAAAGCAAATGACATGTAGACATACCAAATCCATATATTTTTTTGCCAATATATCCTTTTTTTTTTTGCTAATATATCAAATCCATATATTTTTTTTTTACCAATGATAGAAATTGCATTAACTTAAAACAACCATATAGAGTAGCCAGTGGAGATTACTGACACCCTACAAGCCAACCTACATACAACTAAAGGCGGAAAAAAAGATACACATTTAACTAAAGTTATCTATCACCCTTGTCAACAACAAGCCATCCAGCATACGACCACTCAACGAAATTTTAACAACCCAATAAATTATTGAGTAAAAGCTATTAGAGCAAATTTGCACTTAAACATAAGATAAAGGAGGTGTTTGACAACATTTATACACGTCTCAAATGTACATTCAACATTGTTTTCGTAAAATAAGATAATCTCCTCCATATATTTACCTTAATTTGCGTAAAAGTACTACTCACCGCGTTCTTAAATAAGTCAAAAAATGTTGTGGATGCCACATTAATTACAAACGCATCATATTTATTTAACTAATTGTTAAATTTTTTTGTTTTGCCGGACCATATTTAACCTAACAATATTTAGGATGAAAATTGCTACTTCTTAGAAATTTTTTGGAGTAACGTTACCGCTGACAAAACTTCGCATCAAAGGGGTCTTTTTTTTTTGGCCAAAGCATCAAAGGGGTCTTAACGCAAGATAAAAATATAAAAATAATGCAATAATAACTCGTAACCTTCCTCGTTACTACCTCCCATTCTCTGGGCTTCGGTCTGTCTTGATCAAATGTTGTCAAAAGCTCAAAACCCTCATTGGGGTTTAACCTGAACGGTAGAGATCTCACTCTTCAATTGTTCGTTCTTTCTTTGCAAAGTGCGAAAGCAGAAATCGCGAAAATGAATCGAAGCGCTAAAGTTTCTCTCTTCAATGTGATCTATCGATACCCTTTTCGTCACTATCCAAAACCCACTCCATCTTCCACACATATACCTTCAGCAAGTCTTTTAATTACTTCTTCGGACCGACCTTTATCTCCAGAACTATCGATTCCCACCATATCCACCTCAAATCTTCACTCTTTTCCTATCATTCCTCGATCATATTTCATGACCAAGCAGTATGATCTAAGGAGCTACAATTCCGGGTCGGGTAGCTCGGGCACAGGGTTGGACAAGGACAAGGAGGTGGACATGATTAATCTGAAGTTTGCAGAAGCAAGGGAAGAAATAGAGGCAGCGTTGGAGTCAAAAGATACTGTGTATTTCAACGAAGAAGCAGAATGTGCTCGTGCTGCTGTCACTGAAGTATTGGAAATGTTCGAGGGATTGTTGGCTAAGTTGCCAGAAAGCGAGAGGGCGGCAATACAGAGGTCAATGGGGTTGAAGATTGAGCAATTAAAAGCTGAGATTAAGCAGTTAGACGAGTAAGAGATATTTTTCATCTAAGTTTGTGTCTTGATGAGTTACTGAGCGATATGTTTCAAGATTATAATAATAGCATTCTTTGTACTGTTAAATTGAATGTAACTTTGAATACAATGTATTTGGATGTATGGCCATTCCTTGAGATTAACACCATTAATCATTAGACCCAGTTTATCAAATGCTTCTTCTTCTTCTTCCTGTTTTTTTTTTTTTTTGGTTTCATCCGTCTTGATCTTACTTTTTGTTGGTAGATCAGTGTTCTATCATTTTCTCTAACACTTTGAAAAAATGGTTATTCTGTTTTGATGGTTGGTAACTTGTCACTTTGCAAGAGCTTTCGCTCATGTATTTAGTTAATGGTGTTGGTCGTCAATAAATTAATTGATTAACTACCGCAAAAGGAGATTTTGGACGTTGGGTTTCTGCCATTAAGTAGTTAAGTTGATTTTTGCATCATTTAGAATGCAAGAAGAGTTATGCACGTTCTCTCTCACACAGTTTTAGCTCTGAACAATCATTAAATTTGAGTTGTCGTAAATTTCTTGAAGCTGCCTTCTAAAATTGATGTTGCGTTTTTAGGGACGTGTTTTGATGCACATTAGGAGATGCTTGTGGAGAGCACTTTTGGCTTTCTTTTTTCTGAAATCAAATTATACTTGAACTTACTGGCAAAATTGCAGTTATTGCGGAAAAAATTTTGCTTGTTTTAACTTGTGGGTTACTTTTTGAAGAATTTTCAGAATAAGCAGTTTCAGTTCGAAGCTCAGCTTAGAATGTTGGTAAAATCTCGTTCTTCAAATGTCATAAATGATTAAACCTTTTCAAGCTCTCACAAGAGATTGTTTATTGTCACTTCTGATTTATAGTGTAGCTTATAACAATTTGTATTAGAAAAGGTATTTGAGCACAAACATTTTAAAATTTTCTAATTTTACACAGCAAGCAACACATTCTTTTAAGAAAGCAAGGGCCTGTTCATCCCCAAAGGCTTTGCTAGGTGATGGCCCATGCCCTCTGGGCCTATTCATCCCTCACACAAGAGATCTTCGGCTTTGAAGTAAGCATAAAGTACAAGCCAACTAGATCAATTTAGATAGGAGAATGAAGAGATAATGATCAATTTCATGATTCCTAACATTTGAGAGGCTGATGTAAATGACATCACAGCTCACAGGTTTAAACTCTTGATAGAAAACCCATGATTGGTTTTATTAATGTTTTCAACATCTTCATTGCTTCAGCAAGATATAACTACTGAACAAGAGGTACGACTAGAATGGTAGCAAAATGTTATCAGAATTGATCATATATCTTCTGGACCTATGTCATTCCCAACCATTGTTATCTCAGCAGCCCCGTAGATTATACAATTCATGGATCCAACAAACAATGTAGTTGAAATTATTGATCAATGATGAAAAGTGTTATGGATGTGTGCTACCTGCTTTTTTATCTGTGGTTAGGGTTGTGTGATATTTGGAAGATTAGAAATAACGAATTCATTCTCCAGAGCATAATGACCATATGATAGTCAGCACGTAGTTTATGTATGATTGATGAATAGTCAAGACCAAAAGAAACTTTATTCGTGAACACCGGGTGAGAAGTGAAGATGTGCAATGCATGTGGACAAAATGTGTGTTTTCAATTGTACCATCCCCCATTTGCCTACTTATCTCCATTATCCTATTTCATAGCCTAATGAAGCTCAACTTTCCTGATAGTCTGGTCTATCTTTTTCATTTGTACTTTTGCTGAACTCTATACCACACATGTCAATTTAGAAGGTGCATCATAGAATAATTCCTCATGAAGTGGGTCAGTAGTGTTTGGTTTCTACTTGTCTAGTTCCAAGCATGTCTGTGGATCTTTCATTGTCAGCGAATGAAAACAAGATATCTGTTTTCTCAGTTCACATTTTGTGGGATTGTTCCGAGATTATCCAAATGGATGTGGTAATAAAAGAGAACACCTATTTTATGTACTAATTCCACTTATTTGTATCTGTCTTTTCTAAGTACTATCAAACACTGTTTACTTAAGATTAAGATGTATTGGTGATTGCCAAAACACTATTGATTTTAAAAATTATATAGATTTGTGTTCTCTCACAAAACTCAACTTTCACCTTGATATCACTGTTGCCACTTAATAAGCTTGACGATTGGGCAACAGACATGGGAAGAACAATATACATTGGAGGCCAACAGTATGCATAGAATGAGCCTACTCACTATTAATCCTAGTAGTCTCCATTTTCCAACTTATGAATTACTCACATCCCTCTTTGTTAGATTGCTAATAGTGATTTATTCTGAAGCATTTTTATTGGGCTGTTATATCAGTCTTTGGAATATCTGTTGGACAGCGATATGCTAAGCATGATGCTGTTGTTTTCATGACCATGAAAATTACTGTTAAGGACATAGAGGCATGCTAGCCCAGACAAGAGAGGAAGATTGAAGTAGAAAGGACAAACTGATGAACATGCAGCCTCTCTCCTGTTTTGACTTTAGACTGGAGAATGATCCCAAAAAAAAAAAAGTAATGGAACTAAAGAGAAGCTATATGAAATGGAACAAATGTACTGTCTCTGAATGTATGGGAGTGAAGTATGGCTTGTTTTCCTGTGTCTCCTAATACAATGAAATGTTGGCCCTACACAGATGGAGCCATGGATGATTTTGATTTGGCCTTTGGTCACTTTACTTTTCCTTCATATACAATGTTTCTTAAAGATTGTTGCCCGTTATTTGATTTCAAGAAGAGATAATTTCCGTTTCACCTAAAAAAAGATGCGTCCTTCGGAGAACCTTGCTCGTACACAACCTCCGGACCGCCATTTGGTAGGAAATGAGGGGGTGGATGATCTTGATACGTCATTGCAGGCTTTAGTTGGAGAGGAGGAGGATGCGGGGAATCAAGTGGTAAGAATGGAAGAAGCTGACAGTGAAATTAAAGGGAAAATCCCGAGAAAGAAAGGATGCTTTACAGGAGACGTTTTGCTTCAACCACGTGAAGAGAACTGGATGGTGGAAGGGAACGAGACAGTGAGAACAGAACCAAGTAGGACTGTATCGTATAGAGACA
>JANTPZ010083937.1:0-13238 GCA_025593235.1 Vachellia pachyceras
AAAGTCGCCGATGAGCAGAAAAGACGAGTGAAGCTTCGAAGCTGCCGCTGGAATGGAAGATGTGAACCCTACTTGAGGCGGCAGAGGCGCGTTGGATTTGGCTCGCTTGTAAAGGGCCAGATGAGCAATAAGGAAGCAATCCATATAAATAAAAAAAACAGGCCGCCTGACAGGCCAAAAAGGCCTATCAGGCGGCCTGGGCCTGAGCCTGTTTTGGAAACAGGCCTTCTAGGCGGCCTGGGCCTGTGTCTGGGCCTGTAAAAGTCTGGCCTATGCCAGGCTTTTATAGGCCAGGCCACAGGCCGCTGGCCTGTTTCCACCCCTACTCAAGAGTATTAATCAATACTGATTTAACATTGAACTCAGGAGGAGGCTGGGGAATCTGTTTCTTGGCTCCTTTTCCTCCTTTTGGCACTTTCTTTTGCTTGGCTTGCTTGAAGATAAAGCCAATTGTGATGAAGACACACTTCTGTATCTAAATCCGAAGGCTCTATCTGTGTAGGCTTAGTGGCAGTGGGTTCGGGCTAAGAGGATGAAACTACTGGAGATTTCCCTTTATCCTTCTTGCTCATAATGGATTTGGGTGGCCCTGTTCACTGCTTCCTGACATGAGGAACCTCTACTTCCTCCTCTGAAGGCTCTGCAATTTGCACTTGCTTAGATGGGGCTTGATATGAGGATTGGGTGCGTGAAGGATCAGTGGAAGTTGCTTTTGATGACTTAGGAGTACTTGGTTGAGGAACCTTGGTACGTACCATGGTAGAATCTTAAACACAAAGCAAGGAAATGGAGTTTGAGGAGTTTGAAAAACTGTGTTGAGGCACGAAGAGTAATGGATTGATCGATGAAAATGATGAATAATCGAAAATGAATGTGTAGGTTATGATTTATGGAAGTTTTTGATGGGACTGTGATGGTTTTGGAGGGCTGTAATGGTTAGATTTGGAATGTGGCTAAGAGAACTTTAAATCAAAGAGCAGGGGTTAGGGTTATGGAACTCGAGTTGCCATCTTTGGAGAACTCGAGTTCTAACACATACAAATATTTTCAATTCAAGAACTCGAGTTTTAAGTTTCTCATAACTTGAGTTTCATGACCTGAAGATGAACAGACGTAGGAATACTTACCAGAACTCGAGTTTTGTGATTTTACAACTCGAGTTTACCTGAACTCGTAGACAAAACTTGCAGTTCTGATTTCTAGCTCTCTTTCCACATGATGTAACTCGAGTTTTTTTATCCCCAGAACTCGAGTTTTGTGACTTTGTTGAACTTTCACCCTTTAAGCACAGAACTCGAGTTTTCTTCCTCCTTGGACTCGAGTTTTGTCACATGCTTCCATCACTTTCTTTTCAAGCAGGTTTTTTTTCTGATTGATTTTCATGAATGAACCTGAGACCTATAAAACTTCAAGAAGACACTTTGATGCTTAAGTTAGTATGGTTAATCATCAAAACAATAATAAATCAAAATTACTTACAATTCATTGGGATTTACCATTCCCAATTCCCTTCTGATGTTCAACAACTGCTCTCTGGCCAATGGTTTAGTAAAGATCTCTGCTATTTAAAGATGGATTAGATGAACATGACCTTGACATCTTTCCTCTGTACATGATCACGGATGAAATGATGACGTTTATCAATATGCTTGGTCCGAGAATGGTGCACAGGATTCTTAGCAAGATTGATAGTGCTAGTATTATCACAGAAGATAGAAATTTCTGTAAAATTCATTCCCAAATCCTGCAATTGATGTTTCATCCATAGTACTTGAGTACAATAGCTTGCAACAGCAATGTATCCAACTTTTGTTGAGGATAGTGATTGTTGATTGCTTTTTACTGAACCAGCATACCAATGAACCTCCAAGGAACTGGCATTGACCACTTTACTCTTTCTATCAGTCTTGTAGCTTGCTTGGTCAGAGTCTGAGTATGTAATCAACTCCATATTAGTTCCCTTGGGATATCATATTCCAAGATCAATGGTACCAGCAAAATATATGAAAATTCTCTTCACGTTCTCAGCATGTGATTCCATTGGTGCTGCTTGATAACGTGCACACATCCCAACGCTGAATTGAATATCTAGCCTACTTGCTATGAGATAGATCAATAAACCTATCATTCCTCTATATCGCTTGATATCATAATCTTTACCATTGATGTCAGCATCAAGTAGTGCAATAGAGCTCATAGGTGTATCTGCACTCTTGCACTGGTCCACACTAAACTTCTTCAATAGCTCCTTTAGATACTTCGTTTGGCTAATGAATATGTCATTCTTCCTTTTCTTAATTTGAAGTCCTAGGAAGAAGTTGAGTTCTCCCTTCATTGACATCTTGAATTCCGCATGCATAGTCTTAGCAAACTCTTGGCAAAGATCATTGTTAGTGGCACTAAAAATGATATCATCAACATAAATTTATACTACTAACATGTCATACTTAGAATGATTGATAAACAAAGTTGTATCCCTTTCCCACTAACAAAACCTTTCCTGATTAAGAAATTACTTAATCTTTCATACCATGCTCTAGGGTGCTTGCTTTAGACCATAAAGTGCTTTCTTAAGTTTATACACATGATTTGGTTTAGAAATATCTTTAAAAGCTAGGGGTTGTTCAACATAAACTTCCTCCATAATAAAACCATTTAAAAAGAACTTTTGACATCCATTTAAAAAAGTTTAAAATCCATTAAGCAAGCAAAAGAAGTAGAATACGTATGGCTTCTAATCTAGCCACTGAAGCATATGTCTCCTCATAATCAATCCCTTCCTCTTGGTTCTAGCCCTTAGCTACCAACCTTGCTTTGTTCCTGACAATGATTCCTGATTCAACAAGTTCATTTCTAAATACCCATTTTGAACCAAAGACTGGATGATTACTTGGTCAGGGTACCGATTCCCAAACTTGGTTTCTTTCAAATTAGTTTACCTCTTCTTGCATAGCTATAATCCAATCATTGTCAGACAAAGCTTCTTCAACATTTTTAGGCTCTATTTTTGAAATGAAAGCAGAAAATTGAGCCTTATTTAAAAATCCTTTTCTTGTTTATACACCCTCATTCACTTCACTAATCAACTAATTGATAGGATGATTGCAGATGTACTTCCAAGCTCTTGGTCGAGGGGATTGAGGATGTTCATCTAATTGATCCATTTCTAAATCATGTATTTGTTGATCATCAGTTGAACTATCCTTATTTACATTTTCAAAACCTTTTGAAATAATAATTTCTTCATCAAAATCCGGTTTTGTTAGCGGTTTAATTTCAACAAAGACCACATGCACTGACTCTTCAACTACACAAGTACGTTTGTTGAAAACTCTAAATGCTTTACTTCTATTAGAATAACCTAGAAATAAACCTTCATCAGATTTAGGATAAAATTTATCGAGGTTATCCTTACCATTGTTGTGGATGAAGCACTTGCTACAAAATACATGCAAATGAGATAGTTTAGCTTCCGGCTTTTGAATAGCTTGTATGGTGTCTTTCCTAACGATATTTTGATGTAGGCTCTGTTTGATATGTAGCATGCTGTGCTAAGAGCATCTGCCCAGTATACTTGAGACACCTTCTTTTCTGTCATCATAGCATGTGCCATATCTGCAAGTACTTAGTTCTTTCTCTACACTACTCCATTCTACTGCTGGGTCCTTGGAGTTGAGAAGTTATGGTTGATCCCTTCATTATCACATTATGCTGTAAAGTCTCAATTCTTGAACTCTCCTCTATGATCTATTCTAATTGAAACAATAGACACACTGATTGAGCTTTATTTATACTACATTTATGCTTGAATTTCTAGAGCTTTTGATTCAATTTTAGCCCTTTATAACCCTTTTTGTGCTTAATTTGAGATTTAGAGTTGTTGATCTTGATTAGCATAATTTTGGGTGCATTTTTCATGAATAATGAAATAATTGTACTTAATTTCCATCATGAGCAAGTGATACTTCAAATGTTTGCTATTTCATTTCAATAACTCTAAGCAGAGAACATGTGGAAGCAGCTCTAGAATAGTTTGTCGTGGCCAAAGTTCAATCAGACGAGCAAGACCTCTCGGGAGAGGTTCACCGCGGTGAAACCTCAAGTTCGCCGCTGTGAATATCACGCATCAGTAACGAATCAAGCTCCAAATGGAAATAAAACCCAACCCACCTTCTTAGATCCGACCCTGGACGGTTAATATATGTCAATTAGGGTAAGCTTCGAAGGGGGCACATCAAGAGGCAGAGATACACCCATCTTACTTTTTTCTCTCATCTTCTACATTCCACAACCCTAATCTCATCCCTAACCCATCCATGCATCTCCAATCATCCATCCGAAGTTCAATTCTAGTTGACATGAGTAGCTGAGCACCTTCCTCTTGGAGATGAAGTTGGCCTGAGTTCGATGTTCTGAAAGGGGATTATTAGTTTTCAATCTGTATTTATGTTATGGATTACTTAGTTGCTAAGTTAGGACTTGTAATTTGTACATAAATGCTTGGTCTCGGTCGAGCCAAACTTGAATTATTTGTGTATTGAACTTGCTCTGTGTTTAACTTGGTACAGTGAAGTCTCATTTCTACCTATTCAATGAGATCTTTATTGTTCTCTTCTATCTTCCGCTCATTTACCGTTCACCATTGTAACTCTAATCCACTAAAGTAAGTAATCTAAACTTTATTTTCCCCATTTCATTTCATTTTGTTAATCTCCTTTCAGTGTTTTTCGCCGCTGTCACTATTCAAAGTTCTACGATTTTTGACACGATGAAAAAGAGGATCACCACGACTAAGTTCATATTTCACTGCGACGAACCTTAATTTTCGCCACGACTAACTTTAGCTGCAACTAGTTTTCACCTGTGTTTAACGTGTGTTTCTTTGTTTTTCTTTTTGGTCTTTGTGTCTAACCAGTAACCATGCGTAGAACTAAGATTCCCAATGTAGTAGACCCTCTAATCCTAATCCTACACCATCACATTCCTTCGAGGAAATCTTAGAGCTTACTGAGAAGCGTCCTTTGGTTAAGGAACGCTCATTTCCATTGACCCCTACCACCCATCCATTCATTTGTCGTATTACGCAGTTTGGCCTTACAGGCCTTATTTGCGAGCATACCTATGGTAACCTAGCATTCATCCACCATTTTTACACCATCTAGCACCATGAGTCTGCTCTCTTCATCGACTGTAGAGAAGTTGCATCATGTGATTAATCAAAACACCATCCGCCACCATTTCACCTTACCCATTGCTGAGCAGGACCATTACGTTCGTTTCATGAGTGAGTACCCTGAGGAAGCTATTTTTAAGACTCTGTACCTACCTGAGATGGGTTGGCATGTTCCTCGTAGGTCTGAAATGTATATACACAGCTCTAAGTGTCATCCTGAGACAAAACCTTACATCCACCTTGTTTGTAGTAACATTATTCCTACTAGTAACCTCGCGAACCTTACGAAGAACAAGCCCTCTGCATATACATATTGATGCAGGGGATCGGCTTCGACATCTCCATCCTCATATATTCCAGCCTTCGTGATGCCGTCCTCACTTCCAAAACCACGAAGGCCATCATCTTCCCTCATCTTATCTCTGACATGTTCGCTAAGGTGGAGGTCCCAGATCACCCTAAGGACCATCCATTTGCCCCTGCCCCTAGCTTCATCTATGAGCAGATCCGCCGAGCTCCCGCTCCTCAGCTTGAGCCTTACTAAACATCGACGATCTACTGGCTGAGGACCAGGAGGCTCCAGCACCCCAACCATCAGACGTTCACCCCGCACCTCCAGTCCCTGTTACCCTAGAGAGCCTGGCTGTTGATTTCCAGCAGTTTAGAGTCTCTGTGCTTCAGCAGTTCAAGAGAGAATGGAGGTATTGCAGGAGGATGGACGCCTTGCTTGCACAGAGCTTGCACTTCTAACTGCCTCTAGAGGAGGATGATCTTAGCGGTACAAGACCTTCCAGAGCCGGACCATCTGGAGAGGGCAGAGCAGTGGAGGAGATTAAGGAGGAGGAGCCTGCTGCCGACGTGGAATCCGAGGGAGACTAGGCCATGGAGTGATAGGACTAGTTATTTTTGCTTTTAAACTTTTGTATGCAGTTGTACAAGATGCCTTTGAGAACTTTGTTTTTACAGCTGTATGTATATATATATAGATGTTTCTTGTGCTGTTTTCCTGAACTCCGTTGCATGCTTGCATGATTTTTCAATATTGCTTGCGAATTCCACGCTTTATCTATTGTTAAATCTTTCCCTTTAATCATTGAGGACAATGTTTGATTTAAGTGTGGGGGAGATTTAGGATTGTTGGGCTGTGAGATTATATAAAAACAGAGAGTGTCGGTCTCTGTTTTCTTACGGTTAGTGAGGGGAGTGTATCTCTTTGTTGTAAAGGCTTGAGAAGCCAGATTTGTTGCTAATTAATGGATTGCAAATCTCAGAGGTGCTCTGAGGACTGGATGTAGGTCAGAGAGGACCAAACTAGGATAAATCGCTGTGTCCATTCTTCTTCTGCACTATCGGTGAATTCGTTTTTAATTTCTGTGATTTATGCTTTAATTTTTAAAAGTGACCAATTCACCCCCCTCTTGTCAAATCCTATACTAACAGGTTGACTGTAATCTTTTCGATCCATTACCTTCCTCTTTTTCTGTACTTTCCATTTCTGGACCTAAACTCAACCCATAACTACCAGTTTGACTTTTACTTCAGATTACAGAAATATACATATATCACACAATATGATTTGGCAATATGTTTCAGGAATCAGTTATGCATTTTTAAAGAAAAGCAATATATGTGGCATGGGTTTTAAAATTAAAAAAAATTATAGTAATTATGTTGTACTGTCAATAGCAATCTGAAGCAATAAAGTGATGTTATGTCACTATCCATATTTATAGTCAATGTCAAAATCAATGCAATAATATCACACTATTAAACTATTCATATTTGAATATTGCTTTATGGTCATAAAGTGTCTGACATAACATTTGTAATGAATTGTAGCTCTTTAATGGTTTTCTCAATTAAGGAAGAAATCAAGTTGGAAAACCAACACATAGGGAAATGAATTGTAGCCATTTAATGGTATTATCATTTAAGGAAGAAATCAGGTTTGGAAAGCCAACGCATAGGAAATGATTGTAGATATTTAATAGTATTTTCCATCAAGTGCATCATTAAGTTTGGAGAAGCAACTTTCGAGACATGAATGTGTAAAAAAACTGACGCATTTTTATGTGTGACTGAATGGTTTTATATATTGAAGATGCAATAAGAGGCAAAATGAAATTTGTTTGGTGCACTCCTTCTTGTCCTACATATTATTTTGTTTGCTGAGTTACACAATTTTTGCTGATATGCTCACCCTAACTTGCAGGTAGAATCTGTTTAATCCTAGGAGTGTCGCATCTTGTTTAGCCGGTAGTTGCGGAATATCTCTAAAGGACAGTGTCCTTGGATGCGACTCGGGTTGATTTTTATTTTGCAAGTGTTACCAACTACAATCTTAAGAGCTATCTATTATCATGGAGTCACAGAACACTGCTACTGGTCCCAATGATGTTGTCCCGGTCTTTATTCTGACTGTAGTGCCCCTTCCAAGATAGATCAATTTGAGGGGAAAAATTTTTGACCTTGGCAAGAGCAAATCTACACTCTCCTAGATATTCTTGGATAGCTGTTGCACTTACACAGCCTGAACCATCGGCTGATGCTAATCAAGCCCAAAAGGACACTTGGGTGTATGCCAATAAGATTTACAGACACACCTTGATTAACTCTTTGTCTAATGACCATTTTGATGTTTAATGTGTCTATAAGGAAGCAAGTAAGATATGGGAGTCTCTCATTCTCAAGTATACTGTTGAAGATGCTGGTAAAATAAAAGTTTATAGTGGGGAACTTTTATAAGTAGGAGATAACTAATGAGAAGGATATAAAGCTCTAGATAAATGAGCACCACAAATTATTGGAAGAGCTCAGAGCTGATAAAATTAACTTGCCTGATGAGTTTGTAGCAGGTGTGATGATCAAAAGGCTACCAGAGGCATGAAGTGTTTATAGAAGCAATTGAAGGAGATGATGCCAATAATGATGAAGCAATAATGATGAAATCCTAAACCAAATGTGAATTTGGTTGAAGGAGATGATGCTAATAATGATGAAATCATTTTTGCAGTAGTTTCTTAGGCCCTCCTGGTCTCTGATGTGAAAAGTGGGTGGTAGATTTAGGAGGGGATGGCCACATCTATCTTGCTGACTCCCAAACTGCTAGAGTTCAAGGAAGAGAGAAAGTGATGCTTAAGCTCATATCAGGAAAGATCCTATCAATAAATGATGTGCTATATATACCTGAGGCCAGGGTAAACTTGATCTATGTGGCTTAACTTGTGAAAGCTGGGGTTAAAGTGTCTTTTGAGTCTGACAAGATTGTCATGATTAAGAATAATGTATTGATTGGGAAAGGCTATTGTAACCAAGGATTTTTTGTGTTGAATGTTGTTGATATGAATGATAATGCATCTTCTTCTGCTTACTTGATTGATTTTGATATGTGGCATGCTAGATTAGGGCATATAAATAGATCATATATAAAGAGATTGCAACACCTTGGGTTAATATCTAAAATTAAAAATAAAGGTTTTAATAATTGCGAGGTTTGTGCAGAAACCAAAAAAGCTAAGAAAACTCATTTTACTACTAAAATAGAAGCTAAGTTATTGTCCTTAATTCATATTGATTTAGAGGATTTGAAATAAACTGAGACAAGAGGTGGAAAAAGATATTTTATAACTTTTATTAATGATTTTTCAAGCTTTACTAGAGTATGCTTATTACGAAATAAAGATGAAGCATTTGAAAAGTTTGTTTTATATAAAGCAAAAGTAGAAAATCAACTTAATAGAAAAATTAAAAGAGTTAGATCGAATAGAGGAGGGGAATATTTAACTTTAAATGATTTTTTTTGAAAAAGAAGGAATAATTCACGAAGTAACTCCTCCTTATTTTAACACTCCTTACTTAACCTCTTTCACTTCATATTATGTCATTAATGAACCACTCTTAGGCCTTAAATAGCTCAAATTGACCAAAGAAGTGAAATTGAAAATTTCAATACAAGTTACTATTCATTTGGTCAATTTTCCATATTTTTAGCCCAACTTTGAAAATTCATAACTAATTCTAGAAAAATCGAAATTGAGTGGTTCCAAGTTTTATATGAAGCTTGGAACATTCCCTGCAGGGAAAAATGCCCATTGGCTCAGAAACTTGCCCAATTAATACAGTGTATTACGTGAAAATGTACTGTTCATATGGTCATTTTCATTTTTCCAGGTTTTTTCTCTTAACTTTGAAAAACAATAAATTCTTGTGCAAATGTACAAATTCTGTTATTTTAAACTCATTTTAAAGCTTACCATATGAACTATTTCGCTGGAAAATTTCAGCTCAATTGTGCTTCATTTACTATTTTTCTTCACAGCTCAAAGATTGGAAACTTTTAAGGGTTTTGGATCCCCTTCTTTCAAAACTTTTTCATTTCTTAAAATTTTGTAAAACCCTCTTTGCCATAACTAATCATCTCACACACTACTACAGAGTATAGTTATTACTACTGAAATTCGCGTCCTTTTTTTAAAAAAGGGAGTAAAAAATGAAGGCGGTGACATTTTTGAAATTTTAAAAAGCGTAGGCGGGACTTTATGCGCCCTATATTAAGATAGGGCACATAAAGGTGCCTTTTGGCGCCCTATCCTGAAGATAGGACATCAAAAGGGCACCCTTTAGCGCCCTATCTTGAGGGTAGGGTGCTAAAGAGGCCCTATTTGGCGCCCCATACTAAGATAGGACGCCTAAAATCACATTTAGACGCCCTAAATTAAAGATAGGATGTCTAAAACCCTTTCCTGCTACACGAATCTTCTTCATTTTTTTAAAAAAAATAGGACTTTAGGCGCCCTATCTTGAAGATAGGGTGCCTAAAGCCCTCTTTTTTAATCTATGTCAGAACGCCGCATGTGCCTCTGCCTCATTTTCTTTTCTTCTTCCTATCGTCTTCTTGAGAGAGAGAGAGAGAGGCGGAGGCTTGAGCCTCAGATTTTGAAGGTCATCGGCACACACCGGGATCGTGAAGGTCATCTGCGCCAACGTCGTTCAGGATCAGAAGCTCTTGAAGGTCATCGGCACCGACGCCGTTCAACCCAGTTGTGCACAATTTTCTTCCAAGCCACCAGCAGATGCAAAAACCGAAGACGTAGAAGACGACTACCCACCGATAACCTCCAACTACCGAAGAAGCAGAAGACGACGACTAGATTTCTTTTTACTCTTGCTGAATGATTTTTTTTTTTGGATCTAGGTTGAATACTTTGTTGAAGCTCATCCATTTTTGCATTTGGGAAGCACGATTTTTTTTCTTTCGCTAGGGATGAAGATGTTTGCATTTGATGCCGACGTTCCTTTCCTAACTGCAAGAGACCATTTGTATTCCATGGGGATGGAGCTTTTTTTACATGTATTCCAGCTCCAACTTCGACAGCAACTGCTCCTCCCCTTACATCACTGCTCCTTCCAGCCCTCAATGTCCCGGCAACTTCTTCTTCAGTGCCCCCACCAGCCCCACTCGCTCTCCCTCCCCTTTATTCCTCATCCACGATGACTTGCCCAGACACTCCTCTGCTTCTTCCTCTTCCTCTGTCCCTTTCCTCTGGGAAGAAAGGCCCGGCGTTCCCAAATCCAAGCCCACCAACAACGCCCTACAGGATAACAACGATGTGATTGAGAACGATGATTTTGAGTTCAATTTCGGTGGCCACATGGAGAGAACTCCTTTAACCGTAGTGAAAAATATTTTTTTGAAAAAAAAACACCTTACGGCGCCCTATATTTTAAGATAGGGCGTCGTAAGGTTTTCTTTAACGCCTTTTATAATATAGGGCACCGTAAGCCCTACCTTTCTACTCCCCTCACATATACAGCCCCCTGAGAAAGGGCGCCATGGGTTAAAAATAGGGCGTAAAAAGTACTTTTTGTAGTAGTGACATGATCTTGCATGCATACATACATACACTTATATATATGTATCATCAAGTAGAGGTTTAGGGCTTTACATTACTTCCAAAGCATATAAACATATACATTGCATAACATCATATAACTTAGCAATCAAAATGCATCATCATGCTTCCTTTATTCCTCATTCATCTTGCTCTTACACTTGCTTGAACTTGCACCTAGGAATGGTTAGTTGGGGAGAGTGATATTTTTGGAAATCCAAATAGCAAAGCACACTAATATACATATCAATATGCATGACAATTCTTTATAAATGAGTGTGTGACTATAATAGTATGAAATGTACAAACTAACAATGATCTGTATATGACCATAGCATTCAAAAGCACATATCAAACACTCATCATCACAAATTTTCAACATCAAGTCATGTATAATTTACAAAACATTTTCACTATAACATTTCTTTGAGTTAGGAGTTTTGCTACCTTGGTTTTCAATTTGATCTTGAGTTGGAAAGCTCTCTTCCTTACTCTTCCAAGAAGGCTCTTTGATGGTTCACTTCCCTATACATAATACAAAATCATAACCATCAATTTCAAGACATTACCAATTCATGAAAACCATAAAACCCAACAACTCTCCTCTTGAGCCTTTTACAAACCCTAGACTTCAAAACTTGTCTAAATGATTTACAATGCTTCCAAAAACTTTTTCTCACTTGTACCCTACACAATTTTGACTTATAAACTCAATGGAAGCATTAAAAATATCAAAATCAAACTCCTTCCCACTGATCTTGGTCTGGATGAAAAACAGAAAATATTAGAGGAAAATGATTTTCAACTTCTTACTTCATATACTTACATAATCTTACTCCTAAACCAATTTCCATGCATTATTTCATTCAAAACATCACTTCCTTTCCAAATGGAAAATTGGACAGCATCTTCCCTTAGGGTTTTATGATTCCCAAAATTCATATAAGCTTCAAAACAACACAAAACACACACCAATCAACTCCTTAAATTGGCTACAGTTGTTTAGTACCAATTGTTTGATCTAAATCTCTCTCTTCCTCATTTTCTCAATAAAGAATCAGAATTTTTCAACAGCCAAATCCACCAAGAATCATGAAAATAAACTAATAGATTGAAGAGGAGAGGCTAGAGATAAAAAAAAATATAGAAGATTTCAAGCCTTGAACTCAAGTTTACCTTGCTTTTTACTTGGATTTCTCCTCCTCTTTCTCCTTGAAATTTCACGCCACTCTTGCTCTGTTTTGGGGCTGAAAGTGACGAAAATAATGGCTGGAATGAAAGGGGAAGACTGATTTTAATGAAGGTAAAATGATCCAAGAGCCAATATTTGATCTTGCAACTTTTACTTGATCTAATGGCCAAGATTTCTCCACTAGCACACCCACTTGCTCTCTTCTTATTGGTTGCTGAAAAGTGGTATAATTAGGGGTTAGAATCTGGTTACACAAACTGAATAAGAGTGTCATCCAGCTACTTAATCCGGTTACAACTTATACCGGTAAAATAACTTTATTTAGGTAAATTTTTCTACTTTTCTGGAGACATTTTTATTTGTCTTTTAATCTCCAAATATCACTAATTCAAGTGAAAAAATAATCACCTCAATATTTCCCTTGGAAATCTTAAGTTTCCATATAGTCACTGTACTCGATTTCGGTACCAACAAATCGGCTTACCAACAATTAATTGGGTTTTTTGCCACTAAAAATTTTACTGATATTCTAACTCTGTTTCTTTCCTCAAATTGCTTCCCATAATGCCTTTAATTAATTTCTAAAGAAAACCCAATTTTTCAGGGTTTTTTCGGGTATTTTCCTTTCAATCTAAAAAATCGTCTTCATCGTATTTTGAGAAACGACTTTATAAAATACTAGAAATTTCATATTATTTTTCTATGTGTGACACTCCTTAACTTAACCTTTATCTTCACTAAAAAGTGATTTGGAATCAAAAGGAAGCCTCATTATGATCAAAGGGTCCAAAAGTTTCAATTTAAAAACTTCCAAGCTTTTGAAAGTTACTATTCACTGGTTTTAGGACCAACTTTGAAAATTCATAACTAATTCTAGAAAAATCAAAATTGAGTGCTTCCAATTTCTATTTGAAGCTTGTAAGTTTCTTTATAAGGGAAAAATACTCACTGAGTCATTTACTTTCCCAAATGATACAGTTTA
>JANTPZ010083938.1:0-14519 GCA_025593235.1 Vachellia pachyceras
CTTTGTTGGTATAAATATTTTAGCATCGGAAGCCTGGGAATTGGTGGAAGTTATGGCGCAGTAGAAGAGGTTCATGTCAGACATTGCACCTTCACTGGATCTTCAAATGCAGCAAGAATCAAGACTTGGGAGGTAAAAAATTTGCAGCAAAAAACGAGTAAAATAAAACTACATAATTTTAACTGCAAACTCCTTTTAACGATGATGAATCAATAGTTATCAATACTTAAAAGATAGAAAGTGAAAATCTAAACTGGTCAGAGAATATGGTCTCTGTGCTGATAAGACATTGAGATCAAATGTTTCAACTTGAACTTTCAAAAAATAATCCACAAAATCTGCAGGATGAACATATATGTGGTAATCAGCACATGAAGTTCAAGAAAATAACATGGAAAACTTCATTTGACCATGGAAGGTAAAAACTAACTATAAGCACTTGAAGTTTACAGAGAAATTTACAAGAGAGTTGAGAATATGCACATACATATACTAGGAAGAAAGACCCATTAATAATTTAGATTATGTTTCCAATCTTGTTTCTCACCTTTTCCTCTATGATTCAATTCTTTCATCTATGTTCTTAACCCAAACTATACTTAATTATTAGCATTCTCATTAAATCATGTTTTAACCCAAACTATATGTGGGATTGTGTGATCTCCTCACTATAGATGCGCGAGTGTAACTTGGGTCTCTCGGTTATTAGTTTCACCTAAAAGGATAGATAATTGATTATTGCAATGCTCTGATAAAGCTTCTAATTTTGCAATGAAGGATTCATGTTTTGATTCTTAAATGATTTATGCGAATGTTGCACTGTTCATATAACCAGGGAGGATATGGATATGTCAGAAAGGTCACATTTGAGGACATAATACTGAAAGATGTTCAGACCCCAGTGCAAATTGATCAACACTACGGTTCATATCCTGCAACAGATAGTAATAAAAGGGCCATAAAGATCAGTGACATTACTTATAGGAACTTCCGAGGAACCTCAGCTTTTGAGGAAGCTATCAAATTGATGTGTGACAATAATGTAGGATGCACCAACCTTGTGTTGGATGAGATCAAAATCACTTCTTCTGATCCTAAAATGAAGACCAAGGCCACCTGCTTGAATGCTCATGGCAAAAGTTCTGCTTCCAATGTTCCTCAAGTTTCATGCCTTCTAAACTGAACCTTTTTCTTTAAGGTTTCGTTTTGAACTTAGTTTGTTTAGAATTTATAAATTGTAAGCTGTTTTGCTGATGATGACTGAATAGTAAGTGCATGGAGTCTTAACTCTCGTGGATATCGCTCCTGTTTAACAGAAGATTAGCGGCTACTCCCTCAGGTGGATCTTTTTATAAGCAACGAAACTACTTAGGTTGGTGGTTAAAATTAACTAAAAGCAATAAATTCATTAGAGATGTAATTTTGTTTTCTATGTATACCCTTATTTATGAATAATGAATGAAAGAGAGAATGATTTGAGAAAAAGGATGAGAGAAACATATTCTACTTCCGGTCCTTGTTACATGAGATAATTAAAAATTACGTTTGATTGTAAACATAATACTCTTTCTACTTTGTCTTCTATATTTAGTCATTTTTTCCAAATTATCACTATCAATACTCCCTTGAAACTCATTAATATGGATGCAGTTTTTAATCTCTCACTTTCATTTTTTGTTTTTGATAAATAACCCATAAAGAAGAAAGAATCAGTAAAAGGAAAACATTCGAATTGCGATGGTCTTGGGGTTCCTTTGACAGTAAAGAATTTAAAAGAGGAATGCCTCAAATATAAACCCCAAGTTGTGTTCTTAATGGAAACAAAACAAAAGAGTAGAGTAGTGGGAAAGGCTAGAAGAAGGTGTCATTTTTCTGAAGAATGGGTGGTCGATCCAATTGGTAGAAGTGGGAGGGTTTATACTCTGGTGGACTGAACAGGTAGTGTTTAATAGTCTATTTTCTTCTGCTAACATTATTCACACCAGAATCTCTGCAGCCTCTGTCAAGACCCCTGACGTTCATCTACGGGCCTCCACCAAAAGAAAGACACAGGTTGCTCTGTTAGGAAGTGTTGGAATATGGGTCACCCTTAATGGATTAGGTCCAAATCCATGTGCTGGGTCGAATGCGTAAATATGGAATCTTATGGGATTAAAATGCAATTTCCCAAAATTGATTCTAAAATTCAAAATCATATAATTAGTGGGAACAGTTACCGAGAGTGGGGAAGTTATTATACGGGGAAGTGGTTCCCCAAAGTGTGCAGACATAACGCACGGAGAAAGTTTTCTCCCATCCCTTCTCTGCAAAAAGACTCCCCTCCCTCCTCTCCTCTCTTCCTCTGTGCATTTGTTGTGTATTGCGTTTTGAATCCACCCTTGTGATCCTTAACACGCGTGGGTATCTGTGGAAACATCTACTCAACCAATCTACAGGTACGCCCGAAATCCTTCAGTGGTATCAGAGCATATAGGTTCCTGAGGCATTTTTACTCATTGTTCATGAATTTCCACAAGCATGTTCATTGAGATGTAACATGTATGTACATTTCTTACTTTCTTGTATAGCATGCCGTTTCGTTTTTTGGTTCAAATTTCAAGCATGTCTATGATTTATGTGTATATTTGGTTTGAAATCATATGCTTCTAAACTGAAACAATGAAAACGAAAAACGGAAGGGGAAAACAAAGCCAATAATGGAGATCCAAATCTGGGTCCTCTGAAAATGATGTCTTTAGGCTTAGAAAATGTGTCAATCGTATAGATCTCTTCAAAACAAAAAAGTGGAGACTAAGAACGCGAAAAACGAACACCGGACGATGGAGTTACGGAAGAAGAACGAGTTACGAATTCCATCATGTTTTCCAGAAAAAGAGATAGAATTAGGCTCCAAAAGTGCTCCCATTGTGTAGATCTCATCGAAACGAAGAAATGGACACCTAGAACGCGAAAAACGGACATCAGACGGCGAAGATATGACCGGAAAACTCATCGGTCCGTCAGATGAATAGTAACGTCCGCAAATTTTTTTAAAAAAAAAACGAACGCGAAACGGGTCAAAACCGGGTATGTTAACCCGACCCGAATGGTGGTGGGACCTCCAAATGAAATGTTGTCTGTTTCTAAAAATCCTAAAATTCAAGATCTTCATTTTGATATGCTATTTGCCTATTTTAGAGGTAATTCAGGATCTGCTTTTTTGAAGAAAATCAGTGTTTACTTAGAGATTTCTTGAAAATTTTTCCAAAATAATAATTTTTAAATTCATCTTCTATCGGGAAAATCAAATGGAGTAAGAAATCTCAGATAGCACTAAAACACTATCTTACAAAATTAGTGTGCATTGAATATATGGATAAAGATGTTCCAAATGAGGATCCTGAGCAAGAATTAAAGAGGATTTTGAGGAGGAACATTTGGAGAGGACTTTTGTGGAGGATCTTGAGAAAGATCCTCAAAAGGAACCTGAGAGAGACCCCAAAGAGGATTCTGAAGAAAACCTTGAAGGAGGTTAATGAGAGCTTCAAGAGGTTTACTGCGACCCATGAGGAGGTCGATCAATCTTTTTCCCCTTCCATGGCTGCGACAAATAGCTGAATATGATGCAATGAGAACGGCCAGAGTTAAAAAAATAAAAATAAATAAAAAATTCAACACAACTGATAATGAAACTGCAGAATTCTATGTGAATGTCGTGATGAAGTATCGTGCAACATTTAGAGCTACATGCACATTCACATTAACAACCATGTGGGTTGATGCAGTAAAGAGAACAACAAAATTTATGCTGAACAAGAACCAATACTTTAAAAGACTGAAGAAAAAAGTTGATTGTTGTATTGCAAATATCTAAAGATGTATTGTGCTTTAGATTGATGTGTTTACACTCTGTTTTGTTAATATGCTTAGAACATGACTTGGTGTATGGTTATAACTAAATGCATTGTGAAACGTAACATGTTTAGTTTATATGAATTGTTGTGTTGTGGAATCACTATTATTATTCACATGTATGTTACATTGTTACACTTTTGATAAGTGGGATCTTTTAGAAAATGAGACTTCTGAAAGTTGGCGATTCAAGAAGTACTTATAAAATTCTTGAAAGAAATAATGTAGTTATTAGTGTTTGTGTGATGGGAGGTACAAACGTATTCTCCTGATCACAAATCTAGTGATCAAATTATTTCTTGTCAATAATAATATAAGACATTATATACTGTGATGTGTTACATAATCACTAAAAATTCAGCTATATATAAAAAAACATTTGTTGATAAGATACCATGTCATCTCAGACTAGAAAATGGCAACAAAAAGCATAATTGCCAAGTTGAATAAAGGGGATAAACTGAATGGTGACAACTAGGATATCTGGCACCGTAAGGTGCAGTATATATTGGAGGAGCATGAGGACTTTGTGCCACTAACCACCATTTTTGGTAAAACCTAGAGTTGGGACTACAACCCAGCACAGAAGGAACTAGAGTTATACCATGCATGAGAAAAGAAGAACAATATTGCAAGGGTCACCTTTACTGAGCACAATGGAGAATGATCTAATGTGCCAGTATGAAAAGCGTCCAACTACACATGCCATGTGGGCGGCTCTCATAGACAAGTTTGGTGGAACTTTGACCACTAAGCTTAGGAGGCCGACAATCAAATTTAACACATATGAGCTTCGGGTTAATACACCCATGAAGCAGAACCTTCGAACATGTCAAACATGATTAGAGAGCCCAAGGAAGCTGGGCATATACTGACTGATGAGCAGCAAGGGCAGGCTGTAATCAGATCACTTCACATAGTTGGGAACACATGAAAGTCAACTTAACCCATAATGATGACATCATCACTTTTTAATGATGTTGTGAAGCACCTTGAGCTTGAGGATGAACGCCTGAAGGCATATAAGACTTCTGGGCATGCCTGTTATACCGAGAATGCAGGCCCTTCCAATGCCAAGCCCCGATTTTAAGAAGGGCAATAAATTTCTTGGAAAAGATAGGAAAGATGTCCCTAGATTCATAAAGGGCAAAAAATAAAGTTGGCCTGAATAAAGTCAAATGCTATGCTTGCCAGAAGTTGGGTCACTTCGCCAAGGACTGCCCTAAGCGAAATGATCGTGGAAAGACTCAGGCTCAACAGACAATGTAACGAAGGATCGGGGATCCTTCGTGGATTACCGTCAATTGCCATATTAATGCAAATGGCTTTATGTTGACAAAAACGCAAAGATTGAGGCTAAAGACATAGGCACCTGCAACTTATCTCTGCGTGGTGAAAAGACCTTAATCTTATATCATGTGATTTATACACCAAACATTCGACGGAAATTAGTTTATATACTATGTCTTTTAAATTATGGGTTTGATGTGAACTTTCATGGCAGAGTTGCTAACGTATTTAGCAACATGACCTTTTATGATTCAGGTTTCCTTTAAGAAAGTTCTTTCTTATAGATGTTGTTGGTGATTTCAACTTGCATGACTGTTTTGTTAGTTCCTCCAATATAATATTTGGCATGAATATCTGGCATACTAACTAGGGCACATAAATCATAATCGAATGATTAAACTAGCAAAAGAAGGTTTACTAGGCGAACTTCCAAACATGGAAATGGCATTGTATGAAAATTGTCTAGCTGGCAAGGCAACCAGAAAACCTTTCAGTATAGGAACTAAAGCTGAAAATCCATTGGATTTGGCCCATTCTAATATATCCGGTCCCATGAGTATGAGGGCTAGGCACGGAGCTTGGTACTTCGTTACCTTACTGATGACTTTTCACCATATGGTCATGTCTATTTGATTTCGCATAAGTCTGAAGCATTAGAGTGTTTTAGACAATACATGAATGAGGTAGAGAATCAAATAGAAGTAAAATTAAAGTATTACGTAACTACCGAGGTCATGAATACTTATCCGATAAGTTTAAAGAGCTATGTGAAGGAAAAAGGGATAATTAGGCAGCTAACTATCCCTGCAACTCCGTAATAAAATGGAGAGTCTGAAAGAAGAAATAAAACTCTTCTAGACATGGTTAGGTCGATGATGGCTCGAGTAAACCAGCCAACTTCATATTGGGGTAATGTTTTATTAACAGCAGCCTTTATACTTAACCGTGTACCCTCAAAAGCAGTTACTTCCATATCCTACGAGTTATAGACGAAACACAAGCCAGATCTACGTATCTTAAGACCCTGGGGGTCGGCTGCATACGTTCATAACGATTCCCATAAGTATGGGAAGTTAGGTCCTAGAAGAAAGAAATGTATCTTCACAAGATACTCAGAAGAACTCAAAGGATACGTTTTCATTAACAAAAACGAAGATGGAATAGTAACTGAAATTGAATCAAGGGATGCCGTATTTTTCGGAAAGTAAATTTCCAGGAAGAGGAGAGATAGATTGAACAGTATCTCTTTATGAGACACAAGATCAATCTAATGATCTCCAATCGTCTCAATATATCGATCTGAGTGGGAGATTAAAAGGCTCAGAAAAGGCCTTTACAAAGGCCGAAACAAAAGAAACATAATAGACGAGAGGCCTCTACAAGAAGGAGTGACAGAGGAAATGTACCCAAGAGATGCTTTCCAATAGAGGGAGAAGCACTCATGGTCACTCCGGATGGAGATGATGAGCCATGTTCTGTACAAGAGGCCTTGTTGTGCCCTGCCAAGGATGAATGGAAGAAAGTAATGGAAGAAGAGATTGATTCAAAGAAAAAGAATCAAGTCTGGAACTTATTGATCTACCAAAAGATCGAAAGGCCATTAGGAACAAGTGGGTTCTCAAAATAAAAAGAAAAGTTGATGGATCAATTGATAAGAATAAGGGACGTCTGGTAGCGAAGGAGTATACCCAAGAGGAAGGTATCGATTATGAGGACACCTTCTCACTTATTGTACATTTTAATTCCATAAGACTGATTCTGGCAATAGTAAATAGTTTATATTTGGAGTTACATCAAATGGATGTGAAAACTCATTTCTAAAGGGAGACTTAGATGAAGAAATCCATATAGAACAAGCATTAGGTTTTGTAAAGAAATGTTCAGAGAGCAAAGTTTGTAAGCTCAAAGGTTCATAGAGCAAAGTTTGTAAGCTCAAAAAGGTCCATTTATGGATCGAAGCAATCATCCAGATAGTGGTACTTGAGGTTTCATACAGTGATAACGTCATACAATTTTGAAATGATTAAAGAAGACCACTGCGTCTACAATAAGCGATTTGATGATAACTTTGTGATGTTGTCATTATATGTAGACAATATACTATTTGCCGAAAATAGCCTAACTTCGATTTTAGTAATTAAAGAATGGTTGTCATCAAACTTTGAGATGAAAGACATGGGAGAAGCAAAGTACACACTTGGAGTTAAATCCAAAGGGATCGCTCAAAGAGTATTCTATCTCTTTCACAAGAGAATTACATTAAAAAGATTCTCGAGCGATTCAATATGAACGACTGCAATCCCTAAGACACCCCGGTAACTACTGGAGTTAGCTCGTATCTTGAAATGTGTCCCAAGACTAAATCAGCTAAGAAGAGAATGGAAAGAGTTCCTTATGCCAATGCCGTTGGAATATGTCGTACAGGCAGGTGAGCTAGGCTCTCTCACAGAGCTACCGCCTTTGATACTTAAGGAGGAGTATGCAAAGATGAGGCACTTGTATTCACCAGTAAAGCAGCAGGAATGCTGATATGGTAGAGAAGAAACACAAGTCATGTCACCTCGGCAACTCTGTAGCGTGTCGAGATGAGATCCAATGTATGTACATATAAACATGGATCGAATCATGGGGACCCGCTCCCATGATGCCTATTACCAGACAACAAATTCTTCAATATTGACATCATATGAGATATGAGAGGAAGAAAAATTTGGGTTTAGATGTTGGAAACATCTAGACTAAAAGTCTGTACGGTGTTGATAGAATGTTTCAAAAATGACGTACGCTCTTATGGTATAAGAGAAACACCATAGTATGTGATTCATACCACATGTGTTATGGAACCGCAAAAGGGAAGCAAGTGAATAGATCACTGCTTCGTTGCTGTGTGAGTCCCAAGAAATTTATATTTCTATTTATGTCCTTTGACTTTGACATTATCGTGGAGGTATACTTCAATGACAGCTACCTTAACGTACATCCTACTATCATGATGGATGCGATACAAGGTACTATATTAGGAAAGCGATTGATGTATATCAAAATGATATATGAGCGAAAGGAATAGTACCTGATAAATACACAACTATGCTGGTGTCTGTGACAAGTCCCTTATGATATCAACTTGGAGATTTCATAAGTGTAAACACCACGCTACGAGAAAGACGATCTAATTCTTATGTTGACTTGAGAGGGATTAGATTCGTCAAGTGAAAGTGTATTTTTGGTTAAATCTAGGACATATAAGGCATAACCAAAATTCAAGCTACACGAAGAAAGATTATCTTGTAATGGTCCTGTGAAAAGGATTTCTAGTGCAAACATCTAAAAGACGTCATGTCCATGCGGTCACGTCAAAGCACAAAGTATGAAAGGAAAAAGAGAGAAGGATGAGGCCCACATTTCTTAATTCAAAAGTGTGAGTGGGAAAAGAACTCACAAGAATTGCAAATACGATGACTCAATCGTGGCTTTGTGATATTTGCTTCTCAAGCAGAAAAGAGTGGAGGCAAGCCAAGAACCGTGAGGAAAATCATACATTTTTAGCGTCTAATTTCTGATTGTGCTCTTATGGATTTGGGTTTCAATGGCTACCGGGACAATTTCTGATTGGGTTTCAATGGATTTGGATTTGGGTGCAACAACAAGAGGGTCAAGCACCTATCACAGAGAGAGAGAGAGAGAGAGAGAGAGAGAGATAGAGAGAGAGAGAGAGCACTAAATATTACAACATATGGGGAAGAAATATCTTACAGGAAATTGTAAATGAATAGTAAGACTCTTCAAGATATCACTCATGTTTACCAGCGGATTAGCGACAACTTATATGAGAAGAGAACAAAGCTATATTACCATAAGTCAGAACATTTCGTTTTTTGTTAAAAAGTCTATATTTTTTAAAATATTATTTTAGTGTGTGTAGAATTTAAAATAAACTTGGCAAAAAAAAAAAGAACCTAAAATAAACATAATCCAGTAACTATTATGTTTTAAAAAGTGATTTTTATTTTAAAAATCATCATTTCAAAAATAATCAACTATGAACTGTCCAAATTAGATTTAGACGATATAAACCTGATTAGCTCTATGCTTTGTAAGGAAAATGATTCCTAAAAGTCAATTACAGTGTACCTCTGTCGGTCATAAGTGAAAGCTTGAACATTTTTAGCATGAACATCTACATTTAAGTAATAATTACAAATATAACAACTTAATTTTCAGCATAAATATTTATATTTAAGCATTTATTATAAGGATAAAATTATGAAATAAGTATTTATTACTCTTCACACATGCATGACTTATATTTATACGTACTAGCATTTACAAATTTTACTGCCAATGCGGTCAATTTCAAACTTCATATAAATCACGAGAACGTTATAAAACCAAACCATTATCCTTTTAATTAATCACAATAATCTTTTCCCTAAAATTAATCACAATAATAACACCATTAATTGGAATTGAATGTGGTTCATTGACCAAAAGCATTAGAGATGGTGGAGTCAAACAGAACAATAAATTTATTTATTTCTTACTTAACCCAAACTATAAACGGCATGAGAGTTAATCTTCTTTCTTTTAAATCAAAATATGCCGAGATATACTTCATTGATCCTATTTATAAGTTACTTCTAGTATGTTTCAAACATATCAAGAAAAATATTGAACCTTATTAACTTTACTTTAAAATTCAACTTTTAAATTTTATCTCTATTTAATTTTCACTATATAACATCGTATAAGAGCAAAATCAAAACATAATAAATGGATGTAAAATTGTATATTCACGTAAAATTTAATTAGATAACTTATAAAATAGATCAAATAAAACACACAAATGACTCTCTTTCTCTGCCTTATAAATATAGTATTAGAGGACAATTATTTTACAAGATCTCAATACATTTTTTCATGTTGCATTTAACATGCCCATAATTAGGCGATCAATAGGATTTTAACATACATGATACATGTAACCTATACACATGCAAAGAAGAAAGATAAGATATATCATATATATACATACATACATATATATATATAGAAATAGAAAAATGGGACTAAAATCATGCAAATAATCGATATCATTAATAATATTCCTTTCTTGAATTAAAGGGAAAAAGGTTTGACTTGTAAATACATTTAAAATAAAGTTAATATGATAAACTCTTAAATGCTATAATTGAGGGTGCAAACGTATTGTTCGGCCTTTGAATGTGAAAATACTTCTCTATGAATGTATTGTACTAAATAAATATATTACTGTTCTATTACAACATTTATTTATTTATTTATTTTGTTTGTAAGGTGATAATCAGTATACCTTATACCGTGGATTTATAATAGAAATACTGTCCATTTTATTTAAATTTTTATTAAGCACATAAATTTTGATACCCCTTCCATTTAGGTGCCTTTTTTCATTTTTGATATGAATATTTGATTGAATTAGATTCGAGTATTGTCGTGTCTAATTGTAGTTAACGCTAACAAAAACAATTATGCATTTCTAGTTATTTAAAAAACATCGATTCAGAATAACCGGTTGGCTACATACCTATAAATAGAATCTAAGCAATGCCGGATACCAAGTGCCCAAACATTTGGAAAAAAAAAACATTAGACAAATAATAAATATGCAACATATAATTGTTAATTATTTATGTAATTTTCCAATTATATAAAGACAGGATATTTGTGATGTACGAATACATTCAACTAATGTGCAGTGTTGACAAATGAATTTTGCATCCAAGTGTGTAAAAAACTTCTATTTTTAAAGAATCCAAACATGCAACAATGTAATCTAGGCTGAAAGATTAAAGCAAAAACTACATATATGGTTGATAATATATTAATAGTAGAAATCAACGAAAATCCAAAAATATAATAAATAATTAATTACATGTGTTTCTTCCTAGAATATATAAACCCAGGTGGTTCTCTTACTTGACCACACAAACCATTCAAGTAAAATTATATCATATTCCAGCTGCTTTCTCATTTCTACACTTTGAATTATTTTCTGAGTAAATTAAATAGAAATTGTTGTGTTCTGGGTTCTAAATGAAAATGCAAGGCCTATTATTTGGTATCCTCTTCTTGTGTTGTTTTGTTGATTCACAAGCTGATCCCATTTTTGATGTCCTGAGGTATGGTGCCTCAGGGAATGGCCAAACTGATGATTCACAAGTAAGTATTATTCAAATCTAAGCATTAGTGGTAGATAATTGATTTCACGAGTTACGAGGTAAATACTTCTAAGAAATTTTGTTTGGTAAAGGGCAAAAATAATCATTTTTAAGTGAAGGCGAAAATCCTTATTTTTACTTTTTCGTTCTTTTCGTGAAGCATTAGCGGTGACAAAAGTATTTTTTTTTTTAAATTTCATCTGACTTCTACAATCTTAAGTTTGGATTAAAAAAAAATAAGATATTAATGTAATGTTATTTATGTTTGGATTGACTTTTGTGGAAAAATGCGGGATCCAATATCTAATTTCTACCATATTCATTTTTCATGTTTGAAACTTCTTTTTCTCCCCACGATTGAAAAAGCTAAAAGCAACAAATTTATGCTTTCATCGTATCATGCCTATTTATGCAAAAGTCAAATTATCCCATCATTAACACAAATTTTAAAAGGAAAAGTCACTTTTAGATTCATTTTTTTGTCATTATCTTGATTGTTAATTAATTGTGCATTTGGGAAATTGTGGAAAGGCTTTTATAAAAGCATGGAAAGAAGCTTGCAATTCAAGAAATGGCAATCCAACCCTTTTGGTGCCTAAGGGAAGAACCTTTATGTTGCAACCTACGGTTTTTGAAGGTCCTTGCAAATCTCCATCCATTAATTTTAAGGTAACTTTGATTTAATTCTCTTAATTAATTAATCACATGTGCCACTTTGCTTTGATGATCCCAATGATTTAGAAATGTGCAAAATCCTTCACATTTTCTGAAAAGTGTAGAAAATTTGCATATGCATCTCCTGGTTCTATTTATAAGAAGTATTCATATTTACTTTAAGAGACACTAATAACATGTTTAAAATATATGGTTTCATTTTTTTTATTTTACCCTAATTAATTATTAATCAGTTTTATTGGGTTAATTATCCACTTACTCACTCTCCCATTGGGAGTAAAAATGTCATTGAAATACAAGTTACATAATTCATACATTGATTACCTTTAATTTGAATTGACCTTTTTTCTATGTGATATACTTCTCTATTGAATTGGCCTTTAGCGCTACCTTGCCAATTCCAAAAGTTTTCAAATTCATCCAGTTCAATATACATGAGACCGTAGAAAACGAAATCTACACAATTATAAATGAATGGTAAAATTGTACATTCATATGACAAAATTTATTAACGTAGCACAAAAAGTTATTTTCTCTCTCTGCCTTATTAATATAATTTTCTCAGTAAAGAACATGATTATATATAAGATGGTAGATTGAAGGAACTCTAAGTGCTCCAACAAACGTCAATGCTTGGAAATGGCCGAACAATGATAAAGAGACATGGCTTCGATTTCAATACATAAAAGCACTTTTTGTTGATGGTGGAGGACTTGTTGATGGCCAGGGTTCCCCTTGGTGGGACTGTTTCAAGAAATCCCAGTGTCAAATGCGCCCACGTGTAGGTTCCAACTCCTACCACTCCTTCAACACTCCAAAGTCAATTAATTCAGAAAATTATACATTCCCTTCATATTTTTTTTGGTTGATTCACAATTGATTTAATGAATGAGAGTAATGGGCGCAGGCCATGTCCTTTCATGCATGTGAGGGACTTCAAATTAACAAGTTGGATGTGACTAATACCCCAGGAGGTCATCTATCCTTAAATGGTTGTAATGGCTCAGTTGTCTCCAACATTCACCTCCTTGCTCCTAAAGATAGCCCTAACACTGATGGCCTTGGGATCTCCGGTTCATTCCATGTCACAACCAGAGATTCTAACATGGAAGTTGGTAATTATCTAACTAACCTATCACTTTTCCTAAGTATGAAAACATGACTCATTTCTCATTTACAAATCATTATAACTCTCGGGAGAGGATTATCTCAAGATGTAGAAAACCCATAGACAACAAGCTATTGATTGATCCCACAAGTCAAGTTGGGCCCACAATCTAGATTCATTATGGAAGGAGAGAAACTTTCCACTTAGTTGCTTCGGCTTGCCATAATCATATTTCATTCTCACTTGGGTCTTTCTGATCATTCCTATGCATCATTGTGTACCACTCTTGCTAAAGGTGATGACTGCATAGCCATTAATGGAGGTTCCTACATGAACATTAGTAGAATTTTCTGCGGACCTGGTCACGGCATAAGGTGATCTCACATCTTAATCATACATGTCATTTACACACAGACACACACATCCCATAAAAGAAGTTTACCTGTGTTCAATAAATAATCTATAAAAGCTATGTGGTGTGTATTTAGCATTGGAAGCCTGGGAGCAGGTGGAAGTTATGGCGCAGTGGAAGAGGTCCATGTCAGAAATTGCACTTTCACCAGATCTTCAAATGGAGCAAGAATCAAGACTTGGGAGGTAAAAACACATACACCAAGAAAGAGTAAAATAAAATGATTTTTAACTGCACATTTCGTAACAATGAGTCAATGATTTCAGTATTAAAAAGATAGAAAGTTAAAAGCTAAACTATTCAGACTAGATTAGACTGTCTCTATGCTGATAAGCAATTAAGACCAAATGTTTCAGCTTGAACTTTAAAAAAAGTTCCCCAAAATCTTTAAGATGAACTATAAAAGTGGGAATCAGCTGTTTTTTTTTTTAAGTTTGGAAATTCTATTTTAAAACAAAATACTTAGAGAGAAGCTGAAGAAAATAACTTGCAGAAAAATTCGCTTAATCAATTTCAAAGTTAACTATAAGCATATGAAGTTTAGAAAGAAATTTACAAGAGTTGAGAATACACGCACATATATATTAGGAACCTATCAATCGTTTAGATTATGTTCGTAATCTTATTTCTCACATTGTCCATATGATTGAATTCTTTAATCTACTTAACCCAACCAATTTTCACTTAATTATTAACATTTTCATTCAATCATGTTCTGACCATATACAATAATGTTGCACTGTTCATAACCAGGGAGGATATGGGTATGTCAGAAAGGTCACATTTGAGGACATAATACTGGAAGATGTTCAGAATCCAGTGCTTATTGACCAATACTACACTGCTTATCCTGCAGCTGACGACAGAAAGGCTATAAAAATCAGTGACATTACATATAGGAATTTTCGAGGAACTTCAGCTTTCCAGGAAGCAGTCAAATTAAAGT
>JANTPZ010083943.1:0-14383 GCA_025593235.1 Vachellia pachyceras
GATTTGAATTCTAAAGAACCTATTAAGTTTTTGCAATATGAACCTCTTATGCAGTAAGTATAACCAAAATAAAAATGATGGTGGTCGTGGTGGTTTCTCATATTCAAAACTGTGTTTTTACTTTATCCACTGCCAAATTTAAGAAAAACACAACAGGAATCATATTTGATGGTAGAATGAAGAGATCCTCTCACTGCCAAACCAAGCAACTTGCTTGAAAATGAAAGTTCACATAATTCCAATTGTGATGAATTCTGGTTTAAGAATCATGAAAAGCAAGCTTGATTAATTATATGCATTCCTCTATCATTTGCTCAATAAATTGATTTAGTGTTTTTAGTTTTAATTAAAGAACTTTTTGTCACTCTAATTTACTCAATAGATCGGCTTAGTTCTTTAATTGAACATCAACTAAAGATTTTGCTACTCAGTTATTACTTAAATTACAGCAATTCAAAAGTATGGATAGATCAATGATTCAAATGAGGTAACGTACCTTTCTCTTGAGTTCGAAGGTCTCATTTAAGATTGCTTTATCCTGAAACACACAAGATACTATAGTCTTATAAGATGAAAGTACACAAAGATGATTTAATATAATACCCATTTTGGATTTAAGTATAAGTCCTTTCAATTTAATGGATTATAGGAGATAAAACTCCTACAAACAAGAGAAAACAAATGTCTAAATTTGCTTTAGATAGGGGCAAAATGGTTCAAAAATTGAGTTTCATAGATTCAAACCCAATTCTATAGTCCCATATAGGTGGGATATCAGGTTCCACCAATTTCATTGGAATCAAGCTTCCTTTTAAAATCTTTGTTTGTGCATAACAAACACATGTATATATGCACACAATTCTTTTCCAATTCCTTTTTTGCCCCCAATTAATGCTTATCAATCAAGGTACATAAGGGAAACAAATTGACCTTTGCCTTTGAAACACGCATCAAACCCGTTTCAAGCAGTTGCTCTAGTTTTTGTAATTCTTGAATTGTGGAATCTTGCAACTCTTCTCCATTCAAATGCCTGTTATAAGTGAAGAATTCGGATTCTTTAGCACATTAATATAGTAGCTAAACTGGTACATAAGCAGTACTTATCGTGCAGTACAAGTATACCTCAATTCATGGGTCTTCATTGCAATTTCATGTCTCAGCCTCTTGTAGCTTTCATTTCCATTCTGAGAAAAAAAGGCAAACCCATCAATGATTTTACATCAGGTTAAGCAATGTCTGTGACATTATTTGCCCAGATAAAAAGAATGTGGGGTTATGGATCCTTAAGTTTGAAAAGATTCAAGTCTTGATTAACATGCTGCTTGGAAATCCATATATAACATGACAGGAAAAAAACAGATACTTCTTCCTATATTATATATGTAGTCACTTCATGCAATTAACTGGTTTTTAATTTCTGTACTTTTTTAATATTCAGAATTAGAGACCTAGCACTTGAAAATGTAAAGATTTAGGCATTAGAGAATGCTCAGGCACATTGTTTCATCAGTTGGTTGAGGTAGAATGTTGATACTTTTATAGAATAAAGTGAAAAATTATTTAGGTACATTCAGAATCATGCAGAATAATTAAGCAATACTCTAAACCAAGCACAAATAATTATGCACTTATAGTGACTCATAATAACATCATCATAACGAATCCAAATATCCAATTACTATCAGTTACAACATTGAAGGCTATCTATATGTTTGATAGAGGTGACAAGTACTATAACAGGTGCATGTAAAATTTATTTTCACTTCAATGCCAAATAAGCTTATGATAATTTTTAGTGACATATTTAGTTGTAGTAAATCTCTGTTTTCGTTGTTCTAACTGATGTGACACCAAAAAGTCACTTGAGAAAAGCTGCATAAAGGAAATTAATTATTTACCTGCAAATCAATGCAAGGTTGACCTGATGATTTGCGCATGTCTAAATGGATATCATGTCTTTGAGTTATCTGCTGCATGCTTCGAGACAGGAAAAAAATATCTCAGAATTCCTATGGTATATTATTAACTCATTTTTGTTTATGCAAAACATAAATGTCTCACTGAATGATATTTTTACACTATCATATAGTTCCCAAATTTTTACTGCAGAATATGGTAATGTCAATAATAACCTTATTACCACTATGATAAGCACCCAAACAGTTTGGAGAACCCTACCCCAAAAGCTAGCTGTTGGGGTGGGAGAGCCAAGGGTTTAAGTACCCCATCAAGCAGCCCATACTATCGGATGTGGGACTTTACCCATACAAAATCCCTATCAATACACCCTCCCCAGAAAGCTGACGTCTCGGCGGCTGCACTCCACGGCACTTCACTCGGCCTCCTACCGGTTAGAACCCTCCGTAGGTAGCCCTCTCACCCCCGTCGACCACCGGCTTTGATACCAATGATAGGCACCCAAACAGCTTGGAGAACCCTACCCCAAAAGCTAGCTGTTGGGGTGGGAGAGTCAAGGGTTTAAGTACTCCATCAAGCAGCCCATACTACCCGATGTGGGATTTTGCCCATACAAAGTCCCTATCACACTATAATTTTATCAACATGTCAACTTCATTAAATTCTTTCAGTAATTGTTGAAACTAAAGCCCTTCACATATGCTTTGAGCTACAGCCCTAAACTCATTCTTAGCACTACTTCTGATCGCCAATCTGTTTCTTACTCTTCCAAGTCACAAAATTTTTATCCTTTCGCAGATCTCGCTTAGACTATATCTTTGAGCACAACTATATACATATGTTCTACGCTTTTGAGAGGAAGCTTCTTCTTTGAGACTCTTACAAGTATCTTATGATTCTATAGAGTACAGCTTCCCAGATTGATGCATATGCTTGAGAATAAAACTCTTTGCAAATGTTATATCTAGACTAGCACGGGACAAATAGATCAGCTTCCCAACCAATCTCTAACACCATTATTTATCAATAGCTTTCATCTTCACCTGTCGTTTTAGTCTCTACGAGAGCATTACTTGGTTTACAACCAAAGCAAGCATTCTTGTTTTCTTCAGCAAATCTAATATGTATTGCCTCTAAAATGCATCGATTCGTCTCTTAGACGGAGCAACATCCATGCCTAGAAAATATCTCATTTTTCCAAGCTTTTTGACTTAAACTCAATAGCCACTACTTCTGTTAGTTGATTCATTTCTAATGTATTATTCAACACAATATGGTCCATGTGCATAATGAAATAGTCTTCCTCCCTTCTTTATGCTCGAAGAACATAGTGTGATATGAATGTCCCTGCTAGCTAGTAGCAGTTCCCTCTTCAAAACTCTTTTAAACCTCTCAAACGAAACCCTGGGAGAATGTTTAAACCAGTTCCAAAGACTTTGGTTAGTAAAATTTTATACATCACTCCCTTTTTTGACTCAAACATTTTAGGTTAAGGTTTTACCCGTCTTGGATAGGATTGTTGGTACTATGTTAGGAGAATTTAAATTATATGTATTCAGAATTCCAAGCTTGGTGCGATACATTTGTATAACTGAGGGCTGTTTTATGGCTGTTGATATGAGATTGATGAAGCAATAACTTGTTCGATTTTATGCTAGCCATGGTGTGTTAGTTAATGGTTGTGGCTTTTGGTTTTGGCTTGCCCTAGGTTTTGACCTATTTAGTTTTCAAGTGTCCAATTCTTTTCATTTGAAGTCTTAATTGGATGGTTTAGGTGGGTGGATACAGTAGGGCTCATCATGAGCTTTATGGAAAAACTTGAACCAGCCTAATTAAAAGCACCTTAGTCCAAGATATGGGCTCCGGAAGTTGGGGGAAATCGACAATTAAATGTTGAGTTTTATAGTCTCTAACTAGTTCATTGTTTTCCGAAATCTTTTCTTTTTTGAGTTTGCATTTGTAGTCTCCCTACCTTGTGTTCCTTTTAATGTTTGATCATGCCATGCTCTTCTATCCAATAGTGCTACGTTGATGTCTCATGTGACTATAAGGAAGATGTCTCTTATAAAAAGAAGCTATATTAGGAGTGGTGATTATTATACATAAGGCTATGAAGGAAGGTGAGAGTCCAACAGGATTGTACTGTATGGAAGACTAATTGGTTTGAAGGTGTGAAGAAGGACTAGGAGTCAAAAGAGGAGGAGGAAAAGTTTAATGACAACTTACCAACAAGTTGTTCGTTGAGGTGATAAACGGCTTCTACCCGTAAGAAAGAAAATAAAAGTTTGAATCCTAAGAAGCACATTTGTTAGAAAAGACGAAATCCTTTACTTTCAAAGTCTAGAAAAAGATTGATTTCAAACACAAAATGACTCGGGGACACCGTTGATAACTCACTAAAAGAAAATTTAATGACAACATTTCATATAATCAAGGAGCTAGGCAAGAATATTACTCTGAATCTCCCAAGGTTAAGACTTGAGAAACTTTTATGATTGATATATAGATTTTGGATATATAATGATTATTTCATTGCATCTTTTGCTTGTGCGGAGTATATGGTTACAATATTTCCATTTTCCCATTTTATATTTCTTGTAGCATATAATACAATTGTAACAACAATTTGAAGTCATGAAATGTACTTTAAAGCAAGTCACACAAAAACTTTCTGAATAAGCTCATATTTATATGCCGGTCATGTAATTTATGATAGAATTTAAGAAAATAATTAAAAGGACATATTAAATAGTTAATTTAACAACCTATTTTTTTTATATCTCGTGCGTATATAGTGAAAATTGCCAACCTTAACTAACAATCAATATACATATCAATGCGAGTGATAGAAAGGCTAACTCTAACTAACCTTTCAACCAAATTTAAAGCGTTCATGATTACTTGATTCCTTTCTGTTTGTTTTTTTCTTGCTTTTTTATATATGGTAATTTTTTTCTCTAAAGCTAAATTAGTACTCAGGAAGCTATATTGTACACAATTGGGAATTGTTTAAATAAAAATTAAGGTTTTGTACATGATTTGACTGATCAAGATTATGAAGATGGCTATTTAGAGTTTGAAATCGAAGTCTATATAATGATAAAACGACACCTACACACACACACGAGTACATGATAATGAGGGGTTATATATATATATATAATTAGAGAGAAGAAAGAGACCTTGAGCTAGCATAGTCGTAGAGCTTTCCAGAGGAAGAGAAGACAATGAGACCAATCTCAGCTTCACAAAGCGTAGCAAGTTCCTTAGCTTTCTTGAAAAGCCCTTTTCTTCTCTTTGAGAATGTCACTTGCCTCGCTGTTATGTTATCGATCTTCTTTATCTCTATCTTCCTTCTAGTCATCTTCTTTTCTAAATTAACACAAAATCCAAAACATCAAAAAATCAATCATCACCAATCGAAATTAATTTCTGGCCTTAGTTTTTTTTTAATTTATCATAAACATAAAACCTTGAAGCAGAAAGTTCTTAATAAAGATGCAGATAGTTTCTTTTTCTTTTTCTTGTTTTTTTAAATCCGTAAGCTGTAGATAGTTGATGTATTATGGAAGATGCAGAAAAGTATAAAGGAAGAAAGCAAACGGAAATTTATCATTAAAGGCATTAAGAACCGAGTGATGAAGAGAAAGAGGGAGAGATTAGGTCTTTACTGGTTTGGCTGTTGACTATATATGCAGAAAACGAAAAAAACCAGAACTTCAACAAAATCTGAAAGTGAAGAATGGAACCATTAATGGACAAAAAATCAGTTAACTTAGTTATGTAGTTGAAATTGGAGATCAAACGTGAGGGAGAAATCACAAAACCTTTGATAGATCTCTTTTTTTCTGAGCCTGCTGTGATTTTAGAACCTAAAATTCAGAACAGAATCGCCCAATGGAAGAAGATAAGATGGAAATGAGCAGAGTAGATTAGGATGGGACTGACTTCGGAATTTCCATTTATGGGCAAGCTATATAAAGCTGGGGTTTTATCTGCAGCTTTCTTTTTCTTTTTCCCCCTAAAAAAATAATATTGAAAAAGAAGGATCAAGTGGGAAGCCATCCAGCCTGTCTTAAAACTGTTAATTAATTTTCAAGTTTAATTTGCTTTACAGTACAGAGAGACACGTCCGTTGGCCTCCTTAGACAGTGACATCTCTCACCCTCGTACTCCTCGAATCTCCGATATCTTCATTCTTAACTGCTTAGTGCTTACTTTGGTTTTTTTAATGGCGTAAACTACAAGTTCGACAAGTTTATTTATATAATTATTCCTTCAACTTTCGCTTCTGGATATTCCCTTCTGTTGTCTTCAAATGCAAAATATTGGCTTTCACAACCACCGGAATAAGTATATTTATGGAAAAATTAGAATAAAGGATTTATATAAAAATAATATTTATTGTAGAGGACAATAAAAACCGTAATTATTTAGAAGGATTAAATATTAAAATATAAATTTGAAAATACTAAATTCTCTCTAAACCAAAGCTCCTATTTTTCCTCTGGATTTATTTTTGAAAAAACTTAAACTTGCCCATCTTTATTTCTTTCTCTTGCTAAATCATCTTTCAATATAATTCTTATCTTATCGCTTGGAACATTTACTCTCAACATTGAATCAGATAAATAAGCTGAATCAAATAAATAAAAAGTAAAATGCAGTGAAGTTAGGTTGGCGAGAGGTGGTTGCAGATTTATATATATGTGTGTGCTCATTTAGAAATGAAAACCATTGGTGATAGGAGAACAAGTTTTAGCAGTGTGAGGGATGCTTCTTCGTCTTTGTTGTTCATAAATTTAAGTTATTTTTTTACTGTTATTTTTGGTAATGCATATTTGGTACAGTTTAAACTGATAGTGAGATCTTGTTAAAAAAAACCTGATAGTGATGAGATCATGGGAACAAAAACTCATGGTAAGATCACATCAAATTTTTATTATTATATTAGAAAGTTTCGATTTTTAACACTATTTACATAAAATTTCATTTTTATCACTTAGGGCTTGTTTGGAACCTAGGTTTCAAAACCTAGGTTTTAAAACCTCAGTTTGAAATCTATGTTTTCTCTTTCCTACTTTTTCCTCTTTTCTCTTTCCTACTTTTTCTTTTTTCTCTTTCTTACTTTCCTCTTTCCTACCCACTTTTTGCCTCGGAATCCGTAAAAGCTATAACTTTCCAAACATAAATCACTTTTGAAAATCTAGATTTTACCTCGGAATCTGTGAAACCTAGGTTTCAAACCTAGTTCCCAAACAAGCCCTTAATCTTCCTAAAAACCTTGACAAGTTGTGGAATGGTTTCAATTTTTTTATTTTGGTAAAAAAAATTCACTAAGGACAATTTAAACCAACTATAGATAAAAAGAAAAGAAAACAACTATAGATTAGAGACCTACTTAAAAATCAAATTAAACCATAAAGACTGAAATTTCAAAGAGTTTGAAACTTGCATAATACTATTGTATATTATTCCTTACTATAAATCTATATTTTATATTAATATTTATATCTTTACTTGTGTAAAAGTGATTTTAAAAAATAGATTTTATGAAAAGAGTGATTTTAAAAAATGAAATGTTTGGATTATTGTTATCAGAATAGCTTTTTTGATGTAAAATTACCAAAAAAAGGACATAGAGTAGCGTAATAAATATATAAAGGGAAAATTTAATTTGTAAAAAAAGTGATATTGATAAATTGATAACGTTTGGGTGAATGTTATTAGAATCAAACTTTCATGTGTAAATTACTTGAAAGGATATAAGCTAATTTGATAATTATATAAAGTGTGCATTTAATTTATATTTTCATTTTCACTTATTAAATAGTAAATACTTAAAAATAATATATACACACACATATAAGAGAAAAATTTATTATTTATATAATTGTTTAATATATATATATATATAATTTTACAAAAAAAAAATTAGTTTCAAAAGTATTGAAGGGGTAATATTGTACTTGTCAACTGCTTATCTTTCCAGCTTCACTCAAACCATGGTTTTAAGGTCAAAGTGCTTTTGAAAAAAAAAAATTGTATCTAATAATCCATTGGAAAAATGATTTTACACAAGTATACGAGAGAAACTTTGTTTTAATCTACACAAATGTGATTTCAAATTGAGTTGCCAAGCATGCACTAAGTAACAATATCATACAGTACAATTAAAAATCTGCAATGGGTGAAATAGTACAAATAGAAACTACGAAATTAAACTCAAACAAGAAATAGCTATCAAATTTTGGTGTCCTTGACAGATACCCATAAAAAAACACACTAGGGCCCGGACACACGATAGATATAAAAGGAGAATAGGAATTAATGGAGTGCTTGTGTTAATGATGTTTTATAATTAGTCAAAAATGATCAAAAGATTATAATGCTCCATACAATTAAAAAATAGAAAACATTATAACCTTAAATCATATTTTGCAGTCGATCGCTAGGAACATGGGAACAAATGACTAGAAAACCAGACATGGGGGGAGAACATTAATTGTAAATAATAACCTTTTTACTCTAAGTACGTGAATAACTAATCAATGTTTGAATCAGACACAGTCAACTAAACACGTAAAAAAGTAAGCAACCATGATCTTACAAAATTAAGATATTCTTGGACTAATTTACAAAGATATCATCACATGTTTATATTCCAATCTAACGGTTGAGGTAAGAAGTGAAGAGGATCTAAGTAGCTAAGGGTGGGTGATAGTTCTTAGCATCTTATCTATAATTTCCGATTATCTAAACCATAATCTTTGTAATCCACACATTTTCTCTTCTCGTTTCCCTTTGTTTTGAAGACTCCAGACTTTTTTTTGAGATGATTATTTGACTAAAGGAAATATGAAAAATTCAATGGAAATGAGATTTTGACATTTTTCACCTCATATTTTTTATCTCATTTTCAGATAATAAAAATGTCAAAGGTATTATGGTATTTTAATACAATAAATATATTTTTATTAAAAAATTATATCATATTTCTATGACATACCAAACATATTTTTAACATCATTTTTTTCCATCTCCATCTCCATTTCTAATTCCATTTCCATCAAAATCGATTCTAGTATACCAAACAGGTCAGATTTGAGCAATATTGAACTCAGTTGATAACAAACTCTAATGTTTTTAATTTTAATTCACACAAAATTCCCCTCCTCTCCTCCCCGGATGCCTTGATAACAATTACCAAAAAGTTTGTTCAGGAGATAATCTTTGTCGTGAGCAAAGGCTGCTAGTGGGAATCTGATTGGGAAAGTCTCTGCCATAGGGTGCGAAATTACTCTTGAAATGTGTATTAACGAAGTTGTTGTTTCCTGGATCTACTGTGGAGTCTCCAAACATGTATATTCCAAATACCTTATCCTTCAAAGCTTCCCCTTCTTCGACCGTGAAACATAATAATAAGAAGCAGATGAGAGCGAAGAAAATAATCTGTGCAAGAGAGAGCAAGATTGAACATAATATTCCAGATACCTTCTCCTTCAAGGTGAAGATTGGAAAGCTGAACGATCTAAGTGGTGATGGCGCGGTGGGCTGGGTTCAGATAGCTCAGATCGAACATGACGAAGGGAAGATTGGAGTGAGGAGACAACAGATCGAACCTGAAGGCAAGAGCATATCAAGATTACCTGCGAACTGAACCTGAACGGTCTTAGTGGCGATGGCGCGGTGGGTACCAGAATCGAAGCCACAATGGCAGTGTTCAGATGCAAAGTTCTTGACCAATAGATCTGCTCAATTCCCTTCAAGCGTACATCATTTGGGATTAGAGGTTTGGAGGAAGAGTTGAGGGCATGCACACAATGGCACCGAAAATAGTTCTGAGCTATTAAAGTCTCAGAGTGGGAGGAATGAGCAACCAAGGGAGATTAAACTAGAAATGAAAATTAAGGTTTAAAAGTTTGTAGAAGGCTGGTATTTTTTTCGCGGGTAATTTTTCTAAAAAAAATTAATTTTTTCTGTGAATTTAAAATTTGTAGATATTTTTTTTAAAATTTTTTAAAAAATTAATTTTTCTATGGATTTAAAATCCACATGTACTTTTTTTTCATTTTTTTGAAAAATTTAATTTTTCTGAAAAAATATCTGTGAATTTCAAATTTACCTACGGATTTTTTCCTGTGGAAAAAATCCACAAGTATATGAAATTTTTTTACTAGTGGCTCTTCAAGAATTACTCCTAAACTAAATGAGAAACAAAAAAAAATTCTTTGTGGCTATATTTAAGAATTTTCCCTTTTCAATAAGATAACCAGTCAAAAGCATTCAATAACTGGGCAAAGGTAAGTGTTTTTTTATCCTTTATACTCTGTAATTTTGCAAAATACAGTGGAGAAAATATTTTCTACTCATCACTTTAGCTTAAAACTCCAATTTTACATTCATATGCCCCCACAAAAATTATATATGTTAACTATACATCATGTATTAATTTGGTCATATACGATTAAGTAATAAACTAATAATAAAAAAAAGAGTTCTCCAGAAATTGCCTTCTTTCTTTTTTCCTCGTGACATGGGTTCAGAGTGCAGATTATATATATATATATAGTCATCATTTGGTTTCTTATGATGATAACTTGAGGGGAAGAATAAAAATACCATTTCCAGCTTCTGGGATTCGTCGCCAGATACCCAGACGAGGTTCCTGTAAAGCAACAAGAGAGACACATTTCATAATATATAGTTTAAGTATATAAAGAGATCTACACAAAATACAGCAATAACAAAAATATAGTTTATTAAGTAATTTGCGATATGTTTTTTTATTCAGAATGAAACATGAGAAAAGTTAAAACTTCACCTGCCCAACTCCATCTGCTGATTTTCCAAAAGCCAATGAATAATTCACAAAACCAACCTGTACAATATTGCAACACCATTTATTAATTAATAAGATAAAATTAGGGAAGTTTACCAATTGCATATCAAAACTCATCACAAATATGTATCTGATTTTATTGTTTAGGGATTTTTTTAGGGTTAAACTAAATTTTGATTCTGGTAGTTTCCTTTAATTTGCGTTTTAATCCATATAGTTTCAAAGTTATATTTCTTTGTCCCTTTAGTTCAATCTGTCTAAGATCGTTAATCTCTATAATTTTTCAAAAGGATCTCAATCGAAGTTACAAATATGTATCTGATGTGTCAAAACTCATCACAAATCTGTATCTAACATTTCGCTGACTCCGTTAGTTTTCTTGACGTGGCATGTTGACTGGACACTTATCTGGACCGCTCACTTGGAAACTTGAAAAATAAAGCTTCTACCACACTCAATTTCGACTCGGAAATCCTTGGGTCACGCTTGAAGTAAACCCTTGGCCCCCTCCACGTCATCACCTTCTTCTTGTTCCTTCTTCATCTTCTTGACGCCATTGATGACCCACTCTCTGAAGCTCTCTGCTATGGCTTCCGTCGTCGTCGGAGAGTGATCAACCTTCCTCCCTTTCATTCATAAAGTTATATATAACAAAAGATATTTAGATTGTAGAAATGGAGAGCAAATTGAAGAATGCCTACAAGCATGAGAGAGTAACCAGTCACAACCTCAGCCCCACCCCTACCTCCACCCTCACTTACCCCGATTTCCCCAACCCCATTTCTTTAACCCCTATTGGCTAGCTCCATGTCGAATCCATTCACTTTGCCGGACCTCACCATCATCTCCCTCCTCCTACCTCTCCTTCTACCCCCAAGCCCTATGATCCTTAAATAAAACAATATAAAGCAATGGTAAGTGGATTGTTTGTGGCCATTTGATGAAATGGAAGGCCATGGTTAGAGAAAAAAAGGGTAAGATGACAAAAAAAGGAGATGTGGCAGGCGGTTCACCGTGTATCTAATTTTCCATTGTCATATAAGATATTACATTGAGACATTTTTCTTGTGGTAAAAGAAACAATGATCGTAAAAAAATATGAGTACAACAACTCATTTATTTAGTGCGCATGTTCTTTGGATCATTCATTCAATATAGATCGAATCTAGATCCATTGAAATTTAGTTAATAAATATAAATTTCAATAATTTCGTTCACTTCAAATATGATTTAGCTATGAAATTAATCTTTTAAATAATCCCCCAATTAAAATGTGATTTGAATGATTGGCATAATTAATTGATTGGCGGCATTATTGAAATGATGTAGAAAATGCGAGATCATTGTTTTAGCTAGATATATATTGCAATAATAAAATAATTTTAAAATATAAAATAATGATTCTTTTCAAAATTTAAATAGAAAACAGTAACAAATTTTGACCTCGTAAATTCTCACACGCCAAAGAAAATCGAATAATATATGTCAATGTATTTTACTCTTGTTTTTTACATTTATTCATGGCTATTCTAAACTCATCTTCCGGTATGCACAATTAATTGTTTCAGTTGATGGTATCATAATCTGCAGCTAGTTTTAGGGTGTGTTTAGAATCATGTTTGGAGGCCTAAATGTGTATTTGACTGTCACTAGTAAATCAATGATTTATACATGCGGAAAATTTTCGTAGATAATTTTCTACGGATTTACCTACGGATTTTAAATTTACATGAAAATTTTTTACGGAAAAAAATCTGCAGAAAAGTTTCATGCGAAAAAATATCCACAGAAAATATTTCATACAAAACTAAAATCTGCAGGAAAATTTTCCTTTCGCAGGAAAAGTTTAGAAAATATAAATCCTCCTCCCTTATTATTTTTCTCAGTTCCATTCTTCCGCTGCTTCACCTTCATCGTTGCCATTTTTTCCAGGTCTGTTTCGTCTTCTTCTTCACCCTTCCTCCTTCTGGTCTCCCTGTCTTTAAAAAATCATCCCTTACTTTCTTCATCTACTCCCTCCCCTCTCTCTTGCTCAAGCTTCTTTCTTCCTCAACATGAACGCCGACACCATCGCTAACCCCACCCTGTCCCCAGGCGCACCGCCCACTTTCTCGGCTCCTTCATCGGCGCCTTCGTCCTCCCCTTCGTCGTCAATCTGAGCGATGGGATGAATGTGGAAGGACCGAAGTTGTGAGAGGAAGAGGAAGGACCTGAAATTCGGGATGGTTTCTTGCTTTAGATATATTGGAGCTGATCTTGCTAATTTCTATAAATAATTTCAAGAATTGGGGCTCGGGTGGAGTGGTTTCTTTGTTTCCCCCCCTAATTTTTGGATCTGATGCTGGATTTTGTTATCTTCTTCTTCCCAAAACCTTTATTCTTCACCACACCGTTGACGGTAAAGAATCTTCGAACCTTCGATGTTGGGTATGCTCATATGGTTTGATACCCGAGTCTCCGTTTCTCGTTCTTATTTTTGTTTGCCTCTTGCGATGGTTTTTTCCTATGACTTATGTTTTGCAATTTTGTGTGGTTTCGTAAGATTTGACGGAGTCAGATGATATACATATCCTTGTGACTTAGGTTTTGCAATCTTGTGTGGTTTTTCCTCATTTCTCTTAGAGCTTCTTTTCTCTGTTGATTCTTGATTCTTTGCTCTGAACTCATCTCTCTTCGAGCAGCAAAGGAAACGAACTCCGACAAAGAAATTGCCGTCGAGGTAAGCGTGTGGCCTCAACTTTCCCTTCGTGTTTACATTCTAGTTGTACCAAAACACACACACACACACACGTTTTCTTTTTGCAAGAAGTTCAAAAAATTCTTCAGATATTGCCAAAAATTTTTAGTCACTGACGTTGGCAAGTGAAATTCCTGACAAAATTCTGTTAGACCAGACATCAAATATTCGTAGAAATTCAGGTTGATGTATATGAAGTTTTCCTGCTGCTTGTTGTAGGTGCATTCCCATAATTATTGTGTGATGCATATGTGTGGTTGATGGTAAAGGGATGACATTCGATTCCCACTGGTTAACTGTCTCAACTTTATAAAACCTTTGCGACTCATTTATTTGCAACCGTGATCCTTGTGATTTCAACATCGCTTGGTTTTTGTATTATAGGGTCCTTTACAGAATTGTGTAGAGGAATAGTTGAATTTGTTGCTACAAAGGAGTTCATGGTTGGTATATTTGGAATACGCAAAATTGCAAATATGCTTTTGAAGAGTTTATTGGTCTTATCTGTTCTTTTAGCGTCGTTTATATCGGTTGTTTTCTTTGGAAGGATATTGAGATGTACATGATATTGGAAGGATATTGTTGCTGACTTGTCACAAATTCTGCATTCTGCGTAAATCTCTAGAGGTATACACTAGTTTATTTCTTATTTTGGTTTTAGTTAATTAGTTATAAACAAGAAGCTGTATTTATCTTTGTCTGAAAGTGGGACTTAGTACAACCGGGCCATGGTTTGTAGTGGAGAAAAGGTGTCTATGTGGGACTTAGCACAAAATTTTGGTTTTTATCTGATACTTGATGCTTTTTACTGGTTTGATTGGATTTATGTTCATGTTACTTTATAACTGAATTTTGATCCTACTTACAATAGATCGAGATATCTATAA
>JANTPZ010083944.1:0-16744 GCA_025593235.1 Vachellia pachyceras
ATATCCTAAAAAATCTCAATACCAATACTTTGTGTGTACAGAATTTAAAGAATATTAGTGCTTTCTATGTATAAAGATTTGTATTAATAAAATTTTTAAACAGTAACTTTATTAAAATTTTCTGATATACTCCTTTTTCTATTATAGCAGTATGAAATTTGAAAAATAAACAGCAACATTTATAACTAATGTGGCTTGTTATAATTTTTACCATACATAGTAATATATTTATATTGATTAACAACAACAAGATGGCATAAAAAAACAACAATAATAAAAGAAGACGAGAATTTTATTTTTGCAGTGAGAAATTAATGAGCTCAGAGTCCTAGCGTAAGGATGAATCGTGGAACACGTGAAAAAAGTGGGTGGATAAGATGTGGGTTTAAAAATTATTGTATATTGTATCAAAAAAAAAATTATTGTATTGGGCGAAGGGGGAGAGTAAACTTCACCTTTGTGACAGAGTATATAATTATAGAACGTTGAACAATGCTAAAAGTACTTATAAATTTCTGTTCATGTTTTTGGTCTGTTTGAAAAGACTTATGGAATAAGTTGTTCATAAAAATACGTTATTTCTGTCAATAAACTAAAATACTAAGATTTTACAGATAAGTTACTTCTTCTACCGATTTCTTAAATATAAATCACTTTTACAATCTAACTTATTTTCAATCTCACTTCTGTATAAGTTCTTATACAAATAAGTTACTTATCACACCGTGTTCCCAAACGGAACCATCATTGATCAGAGTGCAATTTGAAAACTGTTTTTTATTCAAAATACATTTTAATAGAATATATTTATATTTAAATAAACGTTAAATTTAGAATATATTTCGTTAAGAATGAACATTTCACTCGCCAAAACAAGGAATTTTCAAATATTGAATTATGTAAATTAATAAACTTTTAAGTTTAAAATGGGTGTAAAATAGATTTTAAACCTTAAAAAAAGTGAACCGTTCAATCATTAATCATCTCCGAATCCGAATCCGAGGCCTTTGTCCTCAATGCGAACCAACACAGGAGCGATGTCAGCCGTCCATTCAGATGTGAAACTATCCAACGGTTGGGACGCATCTACACAGGCAACCATCAATAATGACCCTCCACGTGTCGGAAGATTACAGGAGAATAGTCTATGTCCAACTGCATCCTCTAATCCATCGTCCAGTCTCCCCTTCCAATAGCATTTTGGCTCTCTCTGTCTCCGAACATCCCCTTTGGGCTTTGGCCTTAGGTTTTCTTCGATAAAATTCGATAAGGAAAGCTAAGCATAACGACTGTCATCATCTTCATCTGTACCCCGTAAGAATTTCTTCGCCCCTTCTTCGTCCCCCTCTCTGTAATTTTGGCAAATTACAGCACTGTTCTTTTTTATCAGATTATGCCATCAATTCTCGGATTAGGTCTCGCATCATCCGATGTGAATTTTCTGACGATCGATCTAGCTTTTCACAAACTTGGAATTTCCGTCACAGCCTTTTTGTTTTTTTAATGTTTGCTTTACGTTGTCCATTTCTTGATTTCTCCTCTGCTTCCTCTTTAACCCCCCAAGTCAATACTATGCTCTGCAAGTCATATCAGAAGCATTTAGTCCAGTGATTGGTGCCTTCTTAGCGCTTTTGCTACTGTGAAAGCGAACGGTCAGCGCGAAGGTTCTCTTGCTTTTTCGCGGGGATTGGAACACTTGCCATCACAACTTAGACCTTCTTTACGGGAAAGAACACATGCATTTCTATCTGCTCCCCTGTGATAATATAATTCAGCAAAAAGGGCTTAGTTTTTTAACAGTGAAATTCAACACGCGGGATTTGGAGGAAAAAAATGCAACTCTTTTGAGTTGTTAATAATTAATTCATGATTTCGATGCGATTATGGCAGCGGGAATGGATTTTTCTCCCCCGTTTACCATATTAGAAGGCACTCAAAGTAGTTACAGCAAAGACAATGCATCCATAATGGAAGATGAGAAATCCAGAGATTTGAACAAAGTGAAACAAACGACAACTGGTAAACCCCCACGGAACCTCTCCCTCTTGAGACATAGCATCAGCTCTAACAGGTTGCAATCTGCCACAGATTTGGTAAGTTCGTCATCTTTATCAACTAAAAATGTTTTCCATTCTTTCAGGGCCTAGCGTTTCTTGTTTTGTTGCCCTCCCTTGTTGATATTTGCTTTCTCTTCGTACTGGCTTAGATTGTCAGCGAATTTTGTGTGCTGTTTGTGTTTAATTGTTCTGTCATTGAATTTGCAAGTACAAGTTGTCTAATTTATCTGTTCCTCCTTTGTTTTTTAGGGTTCTGATTCAGGGGTTGTTGGGAGTAAATCGTCTCCTGACGAGAAGGAAGAGTTTCAACCCATATATCGGTCAGGAAGCTGCGCTGAAATTGGACCTAAACAGTACATGGAAGATGAACATATCTGCGTAGATAATCTTATTGAACAACTAGGTTCAGTTTCGGAAATTCCCTCTCACGGAGCTTTCTACGGGGTTAGTGTGTTTTATTTGTGCTTGACTTCATGTGCGCTAGCCATTGATGATCAAATGGGTTGTAGGGTTTGCGCACGCTCCCGCGATTGGGTCCAGTGTGTACAAGAGTCTATTGTTTCATCTCTAACTCTGAACGCTCACTTGAACAGTTTATAAATTTCTATTCATTGTTTAGGTGTTTGATGGTCATGGTGGGACTGATGCAGCTACATATATAAGAAATAACATCCTCAAATTTATAGTTGAGGATCCTCATTTTCCAACTTACCTAGAGAAGGCAATTAAAAGTGCCTTTCTGAAAGCTGATTATGCATTTGCAGATGCTAGTTCACTTGACATCTCTTCTGGCACCACTGCTTTAACTGCACTTGTATTTAATAGGTATGTGAGGTTCAATAATGGTTATTTAGCATAGATATATTAGTTGTATATGGTGGAGAGTGGTGAAGGAAGCTTACGGCTAATATTGGAGCTTTAATTTTTGACAGGAGCCTGATAGTTGCGAATGCTGGGGATTGCCGAGCCGTGCTAGGGAGGCGAGGGAGAGCAATAGAGATGTCAAAAGACCACAAACCAAATAGCAGTTCAGAAAGGACAAGGATTGAGAAACTTGGTGGAGTGGTATATGATGGATACCTGAATGGTCAACTCTCTGTTGCACGTGCGTTAGGAGACTGGCACATGAAGGGTCCCAAGGGTTCTGCTTGCCCTTTAAGTGCGGAACCAGAGTTGCAGGAAACCCTCTTGACCGAGGACGACGAGTTCTTGATTATGGGATGCGACGGCCTCTGGGATGTTATGAGCAATCAATGTGCTGTGACCATGGCGAGGAGAGAGTTGATGCTACATAATGATCCCGAAAGGTGTTCGAAAGAGCTTGTGAGGGAGGCTCTTAAGCGCAACACTTGTGATAATTTAACTGTCATAGTGGTGTGTTTCTCCTCAGACCCTCCTCCTCGGATTGAGCCGCCTCCTTCTCGAGTTAGGAGGAGTATTTCAGCAGAAGGGCTCAATTTACTCAAGGGTGTACTTGATTGTAATTCATGAACACTTTTAGTCACATCACTGCTGATCCATGGCAGCTGCTGATGCTACCCTTTGGCTACATTTAAGCAGAATGTTCTTTTAATGTGATGTTTTATAAGACCTTCCATCAAGTCTTGTACGTGTTGGATATCCTTTCATTTTAAAACGACTCACATGCGTGCCACTCCAACATCCCACATTTGCAATTTGAGCAACGCCTTGCTCTGAAACGAAAACGCAAAAGTGGATGAGAACTCACTGTTTGGGTTGCTAGTTGCTGCGGAATAAGGAAGCTACTAGTTGAATTAAGCGTGATGCGATGCTTAATTCGTTGATCTCATCACAGCTTGGCTCGGGTACATGGATGAAACAGTATCAGAACAAACCCATTAATAATTTTACCGTCTCCGAAAAAATCAATCAAGATCAAGCTAAATATACACAGCACCCAAATCTGTCCTCGTGAGATCTGAAAATTAAAAATCATAATATGGAAAATGTTTTAATGATTAGTAAACTTATTATTTATCCCCAAGAAAAGTAACACGAACTCATGAAGCCAATATATCAGACTTATGAGTTAAGACAAGGATTTTAGAGCATTGTTTAAAGATTAGCTCTTCCAAGTATGCAGTTGACCCCAAAGACATACAATATGTTCAGAAATGTTATGTAAGTATAGACCATTACACGTCAGATTTGGACGTGTGAAGAAAATGAAAACTAATCTCGACAGGGAGAAGAAAGTGGTAAATCCAATTTTAACTTTAATGGACATCAACTTGAGTTTGTTTCCATGAAATCTATATTGTGGAACAGCAGATGTTTCCAGCGACCCAAATATTCAGGGTGTTAGAGCTCTCCATCATCTCCATCAACGAACTCTGCCTGAAGTGGAGCACTGCATTACAGAAGAGGAGGAGCTTAACTCTTTTTAAATACAACACAAGATTTTTTGGGTCAGCATCCAAAAAAAGGACATTAACAATTCTCAAAACACGATTAACAGTTTCACGATGAAAACATGAAGCAATCTTCCTTGCGTCAGCGTCCTACAATCAATTGAACCAGCACAGGAAGTGATCTCACAAGAATGCTTACATTCAGGTGCATTCTAAATCTAATGAAAATCAATTCTCAAATCAAGCATATAAAAAATATGTCCTCCCCAAGGACATGATCCAGTTTGGTAAAATGAAGTTCTACTATCATCAATGAAGTTACCTTGTCTGACTGCAGTGCTTGCTCAAATTTTCACAAAGAACCCTGCTGACATCTCCCACTTTAACAGACCCTCCTTTTATTGATTCAGCCAACTGAAAGACTTGATGTGATTGTAAATTCATCATTAGCTCATTGCCATTTGGTGACCATGAAAAGATAACCATTTACTATAAAATTGAAGTTCACCTGATCTTCTGTTTGCTCCAGTAATCTGGTCATAGTACACAAAATTAGTACACAAGAGTGGCATGACAGAGCCCAAAGGCACAGCATAACTATAAAAGGATCCCTGATCATAAGAATTAAAATTTGAAACTAGTTATGCATCACCTTCCGCAATAAGAAGATATATCTTTGGAGTATGCCCGAGCTTCTTGTTTATCTGTCACAAGATTAACAGAAAATTTGTTAAGAAAATTATAAAAATCAAAGAAACCTCCAAATTATTCAGTTGCCCAGGCTCTAGGAACAAAAGGTAAAACAAGAAGCAAGAGAAGAATATTAAAGTGTTCAGCACTGGAAGCAGAAATTTAGAAATCTGTACGGTTCAATTCACCAATAGTTGATACAGAATTAAAATCTTTTCACCCTCGTATGTTTACATTGAGTGAAATTTTGAAATTCAGAACTAGACATTTATATTATTTGGCGAATTGATGCCTCAATGTATGAACAACACAAAACATAGATCTTCAATACTTCATGAATCAAGGTTATTTTCCCACTTTTTTAGCCACAACGCAAATAGACTGTCTTAATTGATTATAGTAGAATATGTTCCTCTCCTGTATAAGATAATTGTTCAAGTAATATCAATCAATTATGTTCAGAATCAGATACAAGCACAGGAAAGTTATATGAAAAACAAAGAGGACTAATGTTCAAGAATATGTTCCTCTCCTGTATAAGATAATTGCCATCTTCCACAATATTTCAATGTATAATGTCTGTTGAGCGTTATGAAAAACAAGTACTCAAACAAAGAGGACTAATAATATGCATAACAGGTGTTTATGCTCAACTATTACAATCAATCCTTTCCATCAAAACTTTCATAGATATCAAATGACATAAGATCCATCAACCTATAGTTCTCGTCATTTGAACAGAAGAAACGACATCAATATATCAAACATAATTGATTCAGTACATACTTGTTATGTTATCCCAGCTATTCACTTTGAACCATTTGTATTTATTTGAATCCATCTGCAAAATTAAAAAGAAATGAAAATTCAATAATACCCATACCAGAACATTTAAATAGGTCCTAAACAATACTTCAATAGACCAACGAACAGGCAGAAGAAAAAACATAAGCATTTAACTGCAGCATTGCCAATTCTGCTACTGCTCCGCATATATTTCAGAACAAGAACTAGAGACTACTACAACTGCTTCGCATATATTATGGGGGTAAGGAAAGCTACCAAAATAAATCAAATTATACAGTATTGTAAAATGAACACATCAAATAGAACAGGTTTTGCCATTGCAAGGTTAAGAAGAAAAACTGGATAGTGACTTGGTGATTTGATAACTACCTTCTTCAGTGTGTAATCTTGCATCTTTTCACAAAGCTCATCAAGGAGTTCAACCACCCTTAGCTCACTAAGTCTGTAGTTTTAAAAAGTGCACGGTTATGTAGTAGTCCTTAGACACTACTCCAACAAAACCAAGAATATCAAATGCTTTTTTATTTCACTTTGAGTGATCAACATACGCAGATGTAATTATAAAAGTTTGAAGAAATCACCAAGAGTTTCAGATGTCAAATTGCATTCTGAAATGAAAAGACATGGAGGTTTCAGTAGTAAACTCTTTACCATGGTCATTCAACAAAAACAATTTTAAACAGTCGACTCAATATTAAACTTGAGAAAAGGAAGTGTTGAAACCAAGCCATACCTGTAATCAATTACCTTTCCTACACGCTGGCCCTTAGAGTCTAAGCGATGCCTCATATCTAAATGATTCCGAGGCCTTTCCTGGAAGTATTACAATGTTAATATGAGGATCACTAACGATTATCCTAGTCCTTGAAATTATGAATCGCGGCACTTACATTAGAAAGTCCACGCTCTAGCTCCTCCTGCAAAGTACAAAACATTGGAAGAAATTGTCAGATCCAGCTCACAAAACACGAATCTTGAAATGCGAGAGGGAAGAGTATTAGCCTCGAATCCGAAGAAATCGTCAACAAAATTTAAAGTTAAAGAACAAACAAGTTACCGCCACGGCTTTACAGGCAAGACATTTGTCCTCGATGCTATTAGATAACGGTAAGACTCCTATCAAGATGAAGAATACGAACAGTCGCATAATGGACATTGACACCCTCCTTCGCATCATCTTCGTCTTCCCCTCGCCGCCTCCTTGATCGTTTGTTTTTAATTTTTGGGACTATAAAAGAAATTCTCTATCGTACCCAGTCTCGCACCCCGGCTCTTGACTGCGCTAAACCTGGGCTCAAATTCTTTACGGGTGAGTCCATCACTAGATAGCCTCGGGCTTTATGTTGTGCAGATAGATAGTCCAAATCTTATGTCCATTATGATTATTCCCATATCTACCCATCGTCCGTGGGTTCAGCTGGTGAAGATATTAGACACTCTCATCAAAGGGAGATGGTTCGATACCGAGAAAGGTCACTTTGTTATGGCTCCAGTTGCGGCTCTTAGGGAGGCATCCTAACTCATGGTGCTCAGGCAAACGCTTAAGGGTAATTGACGGCTCGCCTTGCCCAACATTGGTATGACCTAAGAGGAAGGAAGATTTCGCCTTGCTCTTGGCTGTAGGTGAGCCCAACCCCCTGCCTAAAATTTTGTAACAAAAAAAATGATTATTCCCATATCAAACCAACGAATAAATTATGGATATTGAAATTTGATGAAAAAGAAAAAAATATCCCCGACGGATTAAGCAACCAATTTGCATTAAGCAAATTCCCTATATTTAATTGGTTATTCTGTATCCAAAAAAACTGACTTGGGTTAAACCAGTTCAAGACCCAATTTGCAAATCTATTGGGAGACGTTGATATTGTGTGAGCTAAACTTATTTTTCTACATTTCATTATATAAACCTTCTTTTTTTAGGTTACAACGGCAAGTTAAGCTTGAAAAGAGAAAATTACTAGACTATCTATGGGTTTATACCCCTAACAAAAGACTAATCAATCAAAAACTGTTCCCTACAACTAAGTGAAGCATGAGCAATAAAGTGAATCTGAGAGGCTCCCGTGTGAACTTCCTTAAATAAGATATCAGCACACATTAAGCTTTTCTGAGGAACGTGAAATAACTCTGCCTTCCACTTTCCATAAAGAAGATGGCGAGTGGCCTCCACCTCATGCCGCAAGTGATGAGTAGGTCCTTGATCTCTGTGCAAAATATTGATCGCTTCTAGTGAGTTCGAGTAGACCTGGTTGTCGTCCGACTGCAAATCACGGCAAACTTGTAGCCCCGTTTGGATTGTCAAAACCTCTACTGCAGTTACTATGACTTGTCCGAGTGTTTTCTGGAAGCAATCCATTCGAACAAGTGGGGGATTTAAATTTTGCCCAGAAAAGGGCCATCATGATATTTGATGTTTCTCCATAATCTAAACCCCAATGTGTATATTTCAACAAATGAATCATCAAGAACCACATCATGCACATATATTCCTATCACCTTGCACCCATTAGTTTTCTTGAGATAACCAAATCGAGAATAAACAGAATGGCAGCTTAACAATCTATCGTTCTCGGATCGTGGAAGTCTTATGAACTCTCTGTGATCGGGTTGCAAATAACAAGTTGATTTCTTGTAACACGATCCCACAAGCAGAGCAGGCCATTGCAGGAATTCACCACATTCAAACTTGTCTTGTTTATAAACTTGCCATGTCAAATTGGATGAGAGAAGCTCTGAACACAAAAGTAACATATACAGACGTGTGTTACATTGCAATATCTAATTACCATAACATGCTGTAGATTCTAAATCTATACTTCACTTTTTAATGCTTAATCTTTAAAAAAATGGCTAAGAAAATTTTTCTAGTCTTTGGCTAAGAGTTCTCTTTTGCATGAAGTTGACTGCTACGATATATCCTATCCTTGTACTTTTGTTTTGGATTAGAATTCCTGAAATACCCTTCTTCCAAAAAACCTTCCCATCTAAACCCATCCACCGTAGAAAAATCTGCTGCCGGCAAAAATCAAACCCAGAATCAACAATCCAATTGGAAAGAACCCATTGTAATGGAAAGATTACAAAAGATCATTCTCTTAAACTGGCTATGCTCTCTCATGATCTCCTCTCACCCCCCCCCTCTCAAGAGTTTCATTCTTCCATGACCTATTTCTTTCTATAAAGATGACAATAATAATATACAATCAAATAAAATATCCTTGAATCCTTCAACTCAAAGGAGTTTTTTGTGCTGTAAGAATCATTCTGCAAACACTTGCAACAACAAAAGTGTGGCATAGCACTACTCCAATAGGTTTTATATTATATATTTTCAAATGAACAGGAATTAGCCGTAACACAACCAATAGCAATATTTTAAATTCGTCCATTCCAATGTTTCGCCCAGAATCCCTCATCCACTCATGCACCACCGGAAAAGATAGAAAAATAATCTGTCTTAAAAATAATACATGCCATACAATACAGCCGTCCGTCTTTACTTGTAGCTATACACACAAAAATTTGGCCACCATGCACAATCAAGGCAACAGAAACAAGAAAGAAATGTAAAGTGAAATGGCATGCTAGAATGCACTCCAACTATCAGAATCTTTCTTCGGTGAATGAGTCTCTGAAGAAACCTTAAATGGGCCAGAGGAGCCGAATGGATCAGATTCGTCAAAAGAGAACGCCCCGTGACCGAAGTCCTTGGTGCTACTGATTGAGTCAAACCTGGCATGTCTATCACGACCAAAACCAAAGTCTTTGCTGCTATTGATGGAATCGAACCGTGTCAGCCTCTCAGCATTATACCCAAAATCTCTGCTGCTGCTCATGGAATCAAACCTCGTGAACTTGTCTTGATTGTAGTCAAAGTCTCGGCTGCTGCTTATGGAATCGAACCTTGTAAACCCCTCTGGTTGTGGAGAATATCCACCGTCATTGACGCTGAAGGAATCAAACCTTGACATGTTGTCAAAGAAGTTATCACCTGCCTCACTGAACCTTGGAGAGTTGCTAAACCTGGGAGAGTTGCCAAACTTGGAAAGTGGAGTTGCCGGCACAGAATCATCAAAAGTAAATGGGCTTTTTGTCTGAAATGGGCCGACAGTATGTGTAGATCCTGTCCTGACTGGGTTTAGACCAAACTCGCCAGATTTGAAGAAATCACTCTGCTTATCCAAGTCAGAGTCCTGCAAAACACAAAACAAATATAATGGTTCTATTAGTTTTACATCCATCATCGTGTCCAGGATTATGATGTGGCAGAGATGTACGTGTCTCCAAAAATTTAAAGCAACTTGATCATTGATACTCAAATGAAAAACTTTCCGCTGAATAACTTCAGAAGCCAATTGCATAGGGAGTTTATTGAAAAATGCACTTTAAGATGCAATGACTTGTGTAAAGTGCATAACTTAACACTTGGACCATAAAAAAAAATCCAGGTTCTTTTCCCGTGTAAAATAAATATCTGCGACATTTTTCATAAGAACTGTCTGTTGACAAACTATATTGAGCAAAAGATAAGGAGAATGAAGGGGCAAGCGATGTATTATTCAAACACTAAACTACAGGGAGCTTATAAATTCTCAAAGCCTTTTAAGAGGGAAACTTGACAAGATTTTCCATAAATCTCAACACATCTTATCAAGATCGACTCATCCTCACCTCTCAGGCTAATTTAAATATGCTGAACACATTTTATTAATGAAAAAAGAAGCACTATGATAAGAGGCTAACACATCATAGACAGGAAATTAGTGTTTAACTAAGTCATAATTGTTAATTATTTATTTTAATTAAGTGAAGAGTCAGTTTGTTAACATGGTTAGCAACATTGTGGGGGCATCAGTCCGCTTAGTCTGTCATGTAGGCGTCAGTTTCGTCCACTTCTGATGTGGGTAGGGAATCAGTTACAGTCCATGGTCTCTCTTCCTCTATAAATATTCTATGCTGCATTCAAGTTTGGACATGAATGAAAAATGTTATCTTTGAGTATTGGAGATTCTCCTTTGGCTTTTATTCTCTTTCACTAGTGAGATTCTTGTTTTAGAGAGAGAGTAGTAGAGGTTATTGAGTTTCCAGATTCTGGGAGCTTACCACAATATAAATTAAGAACTAGAAAAACAGTATTTCAGGGATTACCTTTGTATTGAAACCCCACACTGAATCCACATCATCATTATTGTCAAAGACGCCCCAGGATGATTCATCAAAATTTCTGGTGCCCACAAAAAGGATCGAAAAATAAATAAATCACCTCTTTCAAGATGGTCCCCAACCAACCAACCCCCAATGACCCAAAAGAAGGAGGAGGCCTTTCAGAGAAAACAAGAAAAAAGAATTACCTGTGTGACTCTGCATCTGCTTCAGAGCTTTTTCCAAAATGAACATTTGAAAATTCTTGAGTAGGGCTCCCTGTAATAGTCCTTCCAGTGGGACTATCATGAGAGCTTCTTGCCAAGTCATCTTCGCTGTGTGCATATGCAGATTCACTCTCAAGTGCATAATCACCATTAATTGTAGAGTTTCCTTTCTTTTCACCCACATTCACAGATGAATCGTGAACTGAATTGTCATCATAAAAATCTTGTTCTTCCTGAACGAATGCAGGTTTGGGTTTTGAAGCAACACTATTTGCATCAACAGTGAGATCATTGGCAAATCCTACAAGCGGATAAAGAAACTATGAGCAAAAACTATTTCATGAGAAAAAAAGGGTTTCAGGAAAAGTTTGAACAAATAAGGCAAACCTTCATCTTCAAATTTATCCCAGTCTTCATCCCACTCAGCTGCCCCCTCTGGAATTCCAGGTTGCCAACCTTATGGTTCATTAGGTTCATAACCACGCATGACAACAATATCAGTTATAATCATAAAAGAAGGTGATTATGTCAACTTCTTGCAGTAAAAACGCTCATCCATGACAACAGCCACCAACACAAAGGTGCATCCGGTATTGCATCGTAGTCAAACATGTATTCTAGATGGCACAACATTTTATTCAGAACCAATTCATTTCATTCGCAAATAACTGTGACCAATAAAGCATCCACAATTCCAAATCACCATAATAGGAGTGAAGAAATTTATCTGAAAAGCTATTAATATATGAAAATAATAAGAAGAGATTAGAAAGAATTAACATAAATAGTTTAGCTGTTAGCCTATACACAAGTCCTTGAATTTACAAGAGAAACTTGAGCGAATGAAGGTTAAAAGGTGAAAAGAGACTTGCACAAGTTGAAGATAAGATTAAAAAAAATTATGTAAGAAAAAAGAAAAAAAATGAAATCATGTATGACAAGAGGAAAAGAGAACCAAAACAGGCCACAAAAGTGAGAAGTGATTTATCTGACATTCACCAAAATTGTTTAAATAAGGAGCGACAGGAAAGAATTATGATAAAGAGAGAACGTATGGGATTAAAATTTACCAATTGGAAGTTCGACCATGGCAATGGACTTCACTGCTATCCCATGTTTCTTGCATCGTTCAGCTAAAACCCTCATTAAATGCTCCAGATCTGATTGTACGCGATCAGCTCGAACCTAAAGAAGTAGCTGAAAGTCAGTAAAGAAAAACAATTTCTATAGACTTCCATCTTACTTTAAGGGTGAAATTTCACCTGAAGAATGCCATCTGAACTGCCTCCTTGTTCCATTTTGATAATTGCTTGATGCAACTCTGACTTCCTTTCCTAAAGATATACTAACCAATGCTCAATCAATGTGTTGAAATAAACAATTTATCATCCTAACAGCTAAGTCAATATGCCCCTTGCTTGTTCTCAGTCAATTTAATCTTTACCTTGGTCTAGTCAGCTACTAATTAGGGTACCCGATCAAAAATCAATGAGAATAATATTTCAAGTTATACACCCCACAGGCATATAACTTCGAATTATTCTAAGAAAAAGAGGAAATTTTCCAAAACGGGAAATGTTTACACATGGAATGATCCAAATGCTCATGAACTAAATGATAGAATCATACAAGCACTGTTGGCCAAAAAAAAACAAGAACCATACAAGCACCAATTCTTGCAGCAAATATTCCCACTATGATGCACACTGTCTCCAAACCAAACAATAATTACCAGCAACAGTAATCAAAATAATATTGATCTTCTTTCTTATACCTGTATATCACGAAATTTAGCCTCTTCAATAGTCAGTTTAGATGCTATTTCTGCTACTTGTTTGTATTTTTCTTCATATTTCTTGGCCAGTGATTCTGCCTGCAGTATAACATCAAAAATCAGAATGTAAGCCTACTTATTTCCAAATATTAGACATTATAATTATAAGAAAAGGAAAATACCTCACGCTTATCAGCAGATGCCCTTTCTGTGATCTCATTTAGTCGATTGTCACATCTACTTTTATATAGAACCTGATATTCAAGCATCCAAAAATAAACAAGTGATTGCCAGCAAGCACTTGGCTATAGCTAAAGCTTTTTAAAGAAATATCAGTTGTTTCATTATCAAACCCAAAGAACAACTTAAAAAATAAATTAAAAATCTTAAAAAAAAATCCTAAAGAAGGCATATTAGTTTATATTTTTCCAGACCACCTTCACCCAAACTAATTATTCTGGACTGACACCAGAAAAGTTCTCCATGATCCATGATCCATATAAAGCCATGAAAGGGAATGGTATCTGTTGAAATATATTAGGGATTTAGTTAGATTCCATTGAGATATATTAGTGATACGATTAGTATTGATATTATTGATATATATTAGGGATATGATTAGTGAGATATATTAGGGATATGATTATGATTATGTATATCTCTCTAAATGTATAAATACCCTATTAGGGTACATCAATGTAAATGAGAATTTCAGATTTTTTTTATCATCTAACATGGAACCAAAGCCATAAAGGTTTTTTTCCCCTCTGCCACATTGTTCTTCTTCCTACGGGAGTGTGTGCGTCCAGAGGCAGAGGGAGGGTGTGTTGGTAATTCATGGAGAGCAGTTTCTATCAGTCCATTTCCGTTCTTCTGTTCAATCACACGGACGTTCTGTTTCAGCGTCCAGACGGAGACTAGTGACCTCGTCCAGATCCGCCAGGGACTCATCTCCGACAGTTACACGCACCGCACAGAGAGGACGGGAAGACTCTGATCGTCGTTTCCCCAGAATCTCGTCGCCGTCCAGTTAGCGCGTGTTCTTCACGCGCCGTCTGAAGTTTCTCCGAATTTTTCACGAGCCGGCGCGTAACGCTGTTTTCCGGCGAGTTTTTGATGGTGCTCCTGTTTCCCGGCTTTGTCTCCTCCTTGCCGTCCTTTCACTGGTGGTTTTGTCTCCTGGTTTGAAGTTTTGTTTCTGGGTTTCTTCTATTTTGGCACTTTCGGTTTTGTCTTATCTTTGGTTGGCTCCTGGTGTAGATCCAATGATTTCTATCTTATCTTTTGCTGGCTCCTAGTGTAGTATCAACAGTTTCTATTTTGTCTTTGGCTGACTCCTGGTGTAGCTTCAGCGGTTTCTATTGTCTTTGGCTGGCTCCTAGTATAGTTTCAGCGGTTTCCATTTTGTCTTCGGCAGGCTCTTGGTGAAGTTCCAGAGTTTCTATTTTGTCTTTGGTTGGCTCCTGGTGAAGCTCCAGCAGTTTCTGTTTTGTTTTCGATACTTTCATCATTTTGCTTGGTCCCTGGTGTGACCCTTACTTGTGCCAGGAACGTGTTGCTGTAACGTCAGCGGTTTTTGGGCTTTATCAGTTTCTGTTGTTCAGCGTTATCATGTCCATTTGGTGTCTAGAGTCAATAAACGGGCTACATCCCCTTTTGCATTAGTTCATTTTGTTGTTTGGGGTTCTTGTCATATTGAGTCTAAAACGGGTCGGCTACCTTTGTAATAAATTGAGCTTGATTAATATCTACGCTCCAACTTGAGGGGGAGTATTGAGATATATTAGGGATTCAGTTAAATTCTATTGAGATATATTAGGGATATGATTAGTATTGATATTATTGAGATATATTAGGGATATGATAAGTGAGATATATTATGGATATGATTATGATTATGTATATCTCTCTAAATGTATAAATACCTTATTAGGGTCCATCAATGTAAATGAGAATTTCAGAATATTTCTTTTATCATCTAACAGTATCTATGAAGCAACATTCTGATAAAAAAACACACACACAATGTATGCTTGCTACAGAACAAAAGTTTATGTGCAGGGAGAAATTGAAATTTCATGAAGGTCATGCAAGCAATTAGTAAGCCATTGTTCAAGTATGGGTGTCCATATTTTTAGCCTATCCTAACTGGCATGCAGTTGTATTGTGCAGAGGAAAGTTTGATTTGAAGCAAACCACTAGCTTGGCCTAGTCAGACACTTCATTCAGTAAAAACCAAAGCACATAAAACATATCAAATTTTAAGTATGAGATATCATAAAAGAAACAGTAAAGAAACTACTAACCAAATCCTGCATTTTGTTGCGGTAGTACTCAATCTTCTCTTTAGAATCCAAGATCACGTTCTCAGTTACTTCATCCTACACAAACAAAAATCATATATATACAAGCATACACGTGCAAACCGGCATACACATGAACACGCATGCGTGCAATTTTAAAAACCTCTCAACAGATGCAAAAAATACCACTTGTATATCGAACATACAAAAAACATATCTCCAAACATGCTTTGCACTTATGGCAGCAGCAGGATTCAAGTGACTGAAAAATGTTCAACTTCAGGAAAACTTTTTTGTTTCTTTTTTCATTTTCTCCATCAGTAATCCTACGGTTCATGCTGTAAATTGATTCATAAACTGGAAGACAGAAAGCAAAGGAAAAAACCTTTTTCACTCCAGTTGTTGCCTCAATAGGCTCTGAGTTTACTTTATCCTGCTTCCCATTATCAGTTTGGTTCAAAAAGGAGTCCTCCAAGACAGAAGCACCAGACTTTTGTTGATTGGGTTGCTTCATGCCATCATCAACTCTGGAAGGAGCTCCTTGAACTGGTGATCTGGAAACAGTTGATGGTACCACTGGCCGGGCACCTGCCATCGCTGGTTGTTGCTGAAAACCTTGTCAAAAATAAGTAGCAAACGAAAAATTCAAGAGATTGACTCGACAATAAAGATAAAGCAAAAAAAATTGAAGGAAGCAAATTATTGTGAGAAATACCTGGACCCATACCCCAAGCTGCATTTCCAGATGCAATTTTTGGCTGGCCGGTCATAGACAGTAGCGTCTCGTCATATAATAAATTATTTGGAAGAGAAGGTGGAAGAGTGCGACCTTCCCTATACCGCTCCATCAAATAGAGAGCAAAGCAAAACTCCCTCAAAGAAAGCATGCTATCATTATCCTGATCAGATAAGTCCCACACCTTCTTCAAGACCTCTGCAGAAAGGCCGCAAATGTGTAATAAGCATTACGTATCAGATGAAATTAAAAATATATATATATATAATATATCCCAAAGACCTGTCCAACAGAAGTTTCAGATTACATAATCAGAAACAGACAGAACAAAAACAAGAAACAGTCTGTCTCGAGAGCCCGTAATAAACAATGTACTAACTAAAATCCACATCTAAATTGTGCACATTTTGTTCAAGCAGGCTTCGATTTCCATTTGTAGACAGTCAATGAAACTTTTCCAACAAGGTTAAAATTCCAGCCAGTTACTGTTGGGGATATCTTGATGAACGCCATCAATTGGAGGACAAATCTACAGCCAAGTATTTTCTTGTTGTCTACAGTAAAGCTAAGTGCCAGTTAACTCACTGATGTACTAATTTACATAACTGAATAAGAAAATACCTGGCTCTAAGG
>JANTPZ010083947.1:0-11955 GCA_025593235.1 Vachellia pachyceras
CAGTTAGCTTGCTTAATCCATTATGGAGATAGTTAGCGAAATATGTGGGGAGTGGGTGTCATGCAGCACTCCACTAGGTAGGCAGTTAGCATTAGTCAGTTGTACTTCTCCTCTATAAATATCCTAAATGTATTCAAGCCAAGTCATGAATGAATTAGTATTAATTTCAGAGTGGAGATTCTCCTTCCCTGATGCTTCTATAACTACTCATTAGTGAGATTCTTGCTGTGAGACAGTGTAAGAGAGACTAGTAAGTTACCTAGATTCTGGGTACTTACCATTTGGTATCAGAGCCTTTCGGTCAACATGGTGAACACACGCACATCAACGGCAGCCCAGAATCCAGAAGCAACTGCACATGCGAGCGATCCTCTTGCTGCCATTGCTGCTCGGCTATCGGTACTGGATGAGTTGTGGGACATGGTTTCTTTATTGGAAGCTCAGTTGTCACGCCGTGAGAAGGGAAAAAAGCGATCGCACTGGGAGGCCGATAGCATTGATGGTCCAAAAAGCAATTTTTGTCGTCGGCCGCCTTACACAAAACTGGAACTCCCGATATTCTGCAGTGGAAATCCACGAGGAAGGGAACTCAAGGCAGAGAAGTTTTTCATGTTCCATAGTGGGCCCAAGCCCTATTCATCTCCTCCCCAACCTACTCCAGTTGAGGCTTCATCTCCAGCCCAGGATGACATGAACCGATCTGCTTCGAATGGGGACCCAACGCAGGAACGAGTAGCGGCGACTAGCTCCCGCTCTGGGTCAACGTGCTCGCCGGCACCCCCATTCCTTTCCTCTCGGCAGAGCTGCACGACCATGGTGACCACACTAGCTTCGAACGCCACTCAAGATTCCGACGCAACCCAAACTGTCGCTGCTCCACTATCGGCCATAGCTGCTGGTCTCAACGCCATTGACGCCTTGTTCGAGAAAGTAGCAGCACTCAAAGCCAAAAGGGTTCGACGCGAGAGAGGGAAAGCTCAGTCCGCTGTTCGCATTCATAAGCCGCGGCCTATGCTCCGAGTTTCGAGGCTGGCGCTCGAAAATGAAGGGGAATCTGTCGAAAATCGTGGACCCAGGAGCAGCCCTTCTCAGCCCATAAGCCGACCCGGTTCAACTTTCACTCAAGCATACTCCTCACGTGATGGCAAAGGAAGAACGACGTCGTATGGGCTTGTGAAAGCTTCATCCATCCGCTCGTCATCTTACTCGGCTACCACGAATGCTCAGCGAAGACCCCTGGCGAGCACCGAGCGACAGCGACGGCGAACAAAAGAGCTCTGTTTCCGATGCGGCGCTCCCTTCAGACCTGGCCACCATTGTTCTGTCTCCTCGCTGTTGGAGGTGGACGAAAGAGGAGATCCTGTTCCAGCTTCTATAGGATCTGTCGCGGATGCATACATAGAGCCTCCATTCCCGCCTTGAGGACAAGTCAGATCTCAAGGGGGGAGTAATGATAGGATCCTAGATTATCATTATTTAATTATTTAATTAGTAAGTCAGTTAGTTAGATTAAGTCTTGTGTCAGTTGTTGAAGTCGTGCGTCTGTCATTCGTCACTTAGGCGTCTATTTAGGAGTGTGTGTTAGTGGGTAGTTCCTATTTCTGTCTATAAGTACTCCAGCCCTTTTGTAAGCATATCATCGATGAATGAATATTGTGTTTCCTATTCTGGAGATTCTCCTCTATCCTTGGCTTCTAACTTCTAGCATCAGCAAGATCCTTGCGGTGAGAGAGTGGAAGAGAATTGTAAGTTCTTCAGATTCTGGGAACTTACCACTTTCATTCTTTGTTCTTCATTTGTTGGCATGAAGAAACATTCATATTTAACTTTGGCCATGCACAAACAGAGTAGCAGCAGCAGCAATAATCCATATTCCACTCAGACACCCAAAAAATATATCAATTAAAAGGAGAGTATAGTAGTAATGAGGATTATGCAACATCCTCTACTACAAGACAGATGCTTTAAGGTTCCAAAACTATTAATCTCTACAAAAGCAAAACAGGAATTGAATGATCATTGCTTTGACCTCAAAAGTGTTGCATGATTGAACGGCGCCTGTGGACCCTGTCTTTCCATTTCACAACACAATCATCATCGTTATTATTTCTTGCCTAACCTATATTGTAAGTTTATATAAAAAGATTCCAATGGTGGTCAATGACAACTGCTATATTTATCAATGGTGCTCTTCGACTTGTTATTGATAACCTCTTACGATCATTTCATAAATAACTTGCTTCCTTGAAATCTTACGATAAATCTCTCAATATATAAATATAAATGAATTAATTACTGATATTTGATTGCTTTGGCAAAAGCACTTGAGTGTCCTGCTGCTTTAATTATGCAAAGGTTTTCACTATCATAGCTGAATCATACTCCACGTCCATCCATTTTCTTCAATTCAAATTCCAATTTGGGTCCCCATCTGATAATGCACCTCTTGCATCCAAACAAAACTTAACTCTACTTCTACTTTTAATTTCTATTGTTTATTATTATTATTATTATTATTATTATTATTATTATTATTATTATTATTAATTATCCAACTTGTAAAGGAATGCCTTCATATAAGATGTCTCATGAAAAGTTTCTCTCTTCTCATGGAACAGCAATGGTTGGTGCTTGAATTATTTTTTGATGTGCATTTTGGATTCATTTTTTTAAAATTTAAGTTTTATTTTTAAAATTTAATTAGAAACAATATTTTTAAAAAAATAATGTAACCCTAGTGAAGAATTGTTAAATACTTTATTGTAATTAAATTACAAAACAGAAAATATCTGAGCATCATGATTTTGTTGGAAATGAACAATATCTGTAATTATGTATTAGTAATTGATGATTCTGTCTAATTTTGGCTAGCTATACAGTTCACCACTTCAATTTAAAGTGATTTGATTTTACCACATAACAATTAAATAATTTAATTTTATATACAAAAACTATTTATGTAATTAAGCAGTATTCACCACCACCACCATATGCAATAATAACAGCAACCTTTATGAAGTCTAAATCATCCAAAATTCAAAAACTAAAATGATTAAAATGCACAAATGCAACTTAGTTAGGTTATATGAAAATGATTTGATTTTCCTAAAGTGATGTCGGGGATTTGAATTTTGTAAATTAACAAAATCACGTTGACAAAGATAACTCTTAATTAAATCTGACAATGGTTCGACATACTGTGATACAATCAAGTAATAATGCAAATAGCGAAATGGTGTGATAAGTTTGAATTGAAATAAAAGTCCACTTTAAGCTTCATGCATGTACCTGTGTGCCACTTTCAGATCAAACTGCTATCCCCCAAGTGGGAAATGAGGTAAGCATTTGGATTAATGGCATGAGATTCTCTAAAAAAAAGTATGAATATTAAGGAGGTTCTTCATCATTGCAAACCCCATTTTGGTTTCTCTCTTTATTTTTTTTTTATTTTTTGATGAGGTTAGGTTTGCCTTATAGTCCTTCGGCCCTACGGATGGAGGGCCCCCCCTCCCTTTTCTCACTCAATTAGTGCTCTAAAAGAGGCTATCAATTGAGTTCTTAGTTGGATACAAAAGACTCACAATGATGTGTGTTGTTGTTGATGTTGTGTGCCCAATCATCTTTGTTCAGAATGCAATTACAAAGTCTTTAAAAGAATACAAAAGTTAGATAGATATAACCCACAACAAAAAAAAGATCACCCCAATATGCTTTGAATCATTACCATTCCTACCGTTGGCATCTATGTGTGTGTGTGTGTGTGTAATATACCTTTATTATGTGATTGTATATAGTTTTCATATGTCAACTTCACTTATAGAATGTGCGGTTTATTTATCTAAAAGGTAGTGATTGAATAAAACACATTGTCATCTTTTCTCACCGATTCTACTTTGAATCAAATAACCAAGGAAACGAATCAATATGATTCTTTCAATTGAAAGGGTAGGAACTAATTGTTTAAGGTCACAAGTGGGATCAAACATATAACCTCCTATTTATAGGGAAGCTTACATGCAACTGAGCCATTAGGCCATTGGCCAATCAGTCTGATTTTATCAGCTAACATCTTAATCTGAGATTAAGTTTACTGATGCAATTTAACCCCATAATGAAATCCTGTGACACAAATAAACACAGATAGATTGGTCCTCTGACCAATTCGAAATGGGCCTGGTCTGAATGATACGAGGGTATTAAAGGTGTAAAAGGAGGGACCAAGGCCCACCAGAAGTTGAGCTTTTTACTGTGAAACCACTTTAGTGCTTTGAAAATAAATGGAAATTGTAGAAATGCAACACTGATGATGATGTAGACAACTTAGGTTAAAGTTGTTGCATCTCTGAGATTATCAAAACCTCTAAAGCAGTGAAGAAAACTGAGTGAAAACCCATAGCATTACTGTCATAAACTGCTGCTCCACATGGGTATCATGAATATTGGGCTTGTTTGCCATAACGTTTGGAAAAAATAAACGCACATTCAACAGTATTTTTCTGTAAAATGAGATAATCTCATTCACATATTTACCTCGACTTGCGTAAAAATACTTCTCTACCGCGTTCTCAAACGAGCACATTTATCTTGGACTATCAATTATCTCTAAGATAAGAACTTAAATTTAAAGATTTGACTTAGCCATGATTGACAACTACAAAGCAATATATAAATAGCTGTAGCATAGATTATTGAATGCGTATTTGGTTTTACGTTGAAGAACAATGTGAAACCAATCATACACAGAAAATAAGGTTATAATGAAAGCATTAAAGAAATAGGAGAAATAACTGCATAAAGATGTTAAAATACTAGTAAGAATTAACACAGCTAGTTTCAGCAAGACTGGGGGAAAGAGAGAGCTTTCGTTAATCAAGCATTAACACACATTTATACAACTATAAAATAAGTGACATCCGGGCAGATAATGAAGAGAGGTAAAAGATTTCATTGAGATTCCCTCTTTACAGTGTGACAAAACTTGCTACATAATGAAACAGCTCAAAGAAAGAAAAACAAAGAAAAGAAAGACGGGCCCTAGGCTAAAACTGGATAAAGAATGAGAAGGGTAAAAACTTGCAGATTACGGCAAGGAAAGGCTAGTATACAAAAAGAATGAGACCGAGAAACAGTTGCTAACCTAAAGATCCGGTGTGTAACGTAGGGGCATATACAAAAGGGTGAGCAAGACTATTAAATATTTCACCCTTTGGCTGAACAACCTGTTATTGTCAAGCAAGTCAAAAGAACTTACAATGAATTGAGAGGCGTTGAATACAAAGGTGATTCCCCCGGTTCATGAATGTAAGGGCTTGTTGAACTTTCGAGATTAAGCAAAGGTTGAAGTCTTCTGTGGACCTCGTTGCTTAGAAGATTAATCTCTTCTTCAATCATGTGCAAAGCCGTCTTGCAAGACTCCTCATCTCTGAATGCCAAGGTCCATCTTCCATCTAAAGCTTTCGCTTTTATATTCCCATAGCCCTGGCTCTTGGCAGGATCCAAAAAGGGTAGAGAGGATGGACGAATCCGCAAGTGTAACCATCTTGGATGTTTTTCATCAATCCTGGGCTGAAGGACGAAGATAAAAATGATTGATATATACTGACACATTAAAGTTTATAGAATTAAATATTCATCATCTAAATCAACCAAATCAATTTGCAACATAACTGTCAGCACGTCAATCTACTCAATTCAAACTACAAAGATAAAGATGCAAGGAATGCAGACACACATACATTACTACCAGACAAAGGTGCAGTAACTCGAACAACTCCACATCGCTTCTTCAATGGCAATTCTTCTACAAGCACAAGCCACCCTGATATTCCCACAGAGACTGCTAAAAAGCAAAAATGACGCTCTTTGCCCCTCTCAAAGGCAATTCTACATGGCACAGCGTTAACTGCACAAGAAAGACGAGAAATTTTACCGCCCAAAAATGGCTAGTTGAGACCTGACTTACGGTGTTATCTAGCATTTGTTCCCTTGACCAGAAAGAGATTCCAGACAAACAAAGAAGACGAATAGCTACATCTTGTGTGATAAACTATCATAAGTTGTCAGTTGATTCCATCATATTTCATTATTTTCTGAAGTGTTATGCCACAGTTACAACACATTTTCTACTGGGCCCCCCAAAAGTATAACCACCACAGAGTTATCTAAGCTTGAGAGCAACAGCCTCAGTGCATGTAAAATTAGTAGTCCAAAATGCTTACCAAGACTGACTTCAGTGCCTGGTTTTGGGTCTGACGCATCAAGGCCAGAAGTTTGGGCACGAGAATCCACAGGAAGATCACCAGGAGGAAGAATGGGAGGTTGCTCAGGCAAAAGTCTCCCAAGCGTGAAAATTTGAAGTTGGTGCAGAAGAACAAACACCTGAAGCGGAAGACAAGAGCTCATCATCATCTAAAGGTACACCACTGATGAAGCATAAGAATCCAGAATTTTAATGACGAAGACAGGTTTTGAAAAAATGAACTAGCTCAGACCTTCACCAACTCGTGCATTCTTTCACCAGCAGCAAGTGATGACCCATCTGGAACATTATCTGCAGCCGAAACAGGTCTTCTTTATTTAACATCCCTGACAGTTTTGGCTAAAGAAAAATTAGTCATGAAATAAGTACTAGTTTACCTTCTGACGAGAACTTCTGAGGTGGGATAAGCATGCACTTAGGGTCCTTCCGAGGAGATGATGACTCCATTGCTACAAGTAGAAAATTTTGCAGTTTGAACATGTAAGTAAACCTATGGAGCCACACAAATTCAACAGGAAGAACGAAGAATAAATTAACAATCACCTCTTTTGCACCTTCTCCACTCATCACGGAGAACAGTTACAAGTAGATCAGACCAGATACCTTTAACCTCCTCTACAAGAGAAGAAGCACAGTTCTTGTATGAAACCTGGATTTGAGAGGAATACATGAGTAACAACAACAACTAGAAGCAATTAGTACAGTATGAAACTGAAATGTTGCATAAGAATGATGATCCAGGATGACATTGTGGATGATAAAACTTATATGTTTAGTCCTATCCAGAACCATCATTCCATTTAAAAACTAATTTTGCTTTTTTGGAAATAATCTCTTCCACCCATTGCACTATACAGTAAGGATGTTTCTGATCCAGGTTGACATTCATAGCGGATGCTAAAACTTAAGTATCGATCATAATCTTCCCTCAAACTTCTCAGAACCTCCTCAATAGGTTCAACCTAGTATTCTCAGTAGCTTAATTTTTTTATATCACCAACAGAAAGCACAGCAAATAATTGTCCTTGGGACAATTTTTTTTTTAAGGTTTGGGATCATCAAGAAAAATAATTTAGGAACTTCTTGAATGTTAAGGAGGCTTACAACAAATCCAATTTGATCATTTCTGTGTGGGTGATATAATAGAGAATCAAGATGGGAGATGTTATCCCTAGAAAGGACGACTGATCAGCTCTCAAGTTTAAATACAATTATACAATAACCCTGTAGTCAAATTCTTTATATGGTTAGATAATTCATTTTTAAACCACATCATAATCAAAATAAGCTTCAGGTAACCAGGTCAGTAGCCCTTCAATGATAAACCTACAGACATCAGATCAATGGAATGGATAGAGAAGTTTTGAAGATGAACATTAATTATATATGTTAACTCATGCACGATTGCTTTCTATGCATACATCAGACATGAGAAGCCTTTGAAAGCAGAATATTCGAAGGACTGCAAAAGAAACTGACATGTATTGGCCCAGATCCTATGCCATGGGGACCTATCAACCCCACCCTATTATTTCAGCTCACAGAGCAAACAAATCACACATTTGTAAAGAATGTAAAATCATAGACGTATGCAAGTTCTGTGGAAGTTTGTTGCCAGTAAAGTTTAATATGTTCTTACCTTCAGCAATTCAAGGTGATGGTTGTTCAGTTCTGCCTCACTGTAAGGAAGCAACTGGCGCAAAAGCCAACCACCATCCCAAAGGGTCTCTGCAGATAAATTAGAACGGCAAAAGAGACTGACTAATGCATCAACCACCTGGAAAAAATGACCCACAATTTTCATTTATATAATCACCACTAACCATAACATACTCGTTATAGAAGAAATGATATACAAAAACAAGCAATTTAGCATATATAAAATTTGTCCTGAATTTTATACGGAGCTTACATGCACTGACTCTATATCCTAGTATAGAGGGAATGGAAATGAATTAAGAGTTTGCTGTTTCAACACACAAATTTACACAAGCAGGAGGCGGGAAGAATATTCAAGTACGGTGAAAAACTTCAGTTGATTTGCTCAAAAAGGAAAGCACATGCTTCAGCTAAGTTTGTTCCTATTATGGTTCTCAGTTTTATTCAAAAGCTAACTACTCTGAAGCCCCATTTGGTTAAACCAAAGGAGAATGAATCTGTTTCCCTCACATGATAATGGAGATTGAAATATCTTTTATATCATTATAATATTACTTGTTAATAACTATTTCGTTTTATGTACATAGAGATGAACAAAGTACCTGAAATCTATGTACATGAGGGCTTGTTCCTACTTCACAAGATGGACAAAGTACTCCGTATTGCTCCTGCAAGACATGATAAACAAAAAAATTAGGAAGCCAACCATCATATGCAGGACCTTTTTTTTTTCCTTTCAAATTATCATTATTTAGGTCTACGCTATCCCCAAAAAATGTGAGGACCTTGAAAAGAACAAAGACATGCAAAGAATTCAGAACGAAGGGATGAATAATCTTCAAATGAATTTTAAATTGCTGATCTTCACAAACAAAATCTTGCATTCATTCAATGACATGCTCGTAGCAATCCCCAATTAGAGAGATATTAAATTGCCTGTTTGACTTTGAAGTTCAAAGACACCATTATATCCTTTTATGCAGCCAAAAAGTTTTAACCAAATAAAATGGCAGCCATGACTACATAAGATTACTGATAGATCATTTGAAAAACAAAAGGATCAAAGCCAACCTATGCAGATTATTTTTCCCAAAAATGGCAGCCACAGCCATCATTTTAGTGTTATCAATGGTTTGCTAGAGAAAAGCCAGCCTATGTAGCCTCAAGGGACTAGGGCTGCAAACAATGGTAAAATGTTTGGACCCAATTGCAGGTTACGGGACTCGAGTACCACGTCACAAGTATGGAATTATGATGGAGGCTTCACAAGAATAAAGGTCTCTCTAACCTCAAAACTAAAGTTTGAAATATGTTCTTAAATGTGTAAATGGAGAAGCTTCCACATTCAATGACCAACCATCCCCAATTCTCACTAAGAGATACTAACAGTACCATGATACTAAATATCAATCATGATGTCATAAAATTTAAGACAGTCCAGATTTTAGAATCAGTTAAGCAGAACCTGCTAATACCCTATATATTCACATCCACAATGAGGGCAAAGTTCACCAATCACTACGTGTATCATTGAATCCAGTGGCCATTTGATAGTTTTAGCATGGGACAACCATTAACATGAATACTGTTAGTGATCCTCCATTAGAAAAGGAAAAAAAAAATTCAAACAATCAGATATGAAATTGCCAGCTATAGTAGCTAGTTAACACGATAGGACCATCCTCCATTTCAAAAAAAAAATCCAAATACAAAGTACAAGAATGAGCAACAACAACTAAGGTATAAAGGGAACCACAAACCTTAATCCTTCCAATATAGACATCAAGCTCACCACTGATGTCATCCTTCACCAAGCTATTTTCTGAAGAAAAAAGTTGCTCTTCACCTGAAGCCTCACCAACTAGAGCTTGCTACACAAAACATGCATTGCCAAATACATCAATAAGAGACCATACTCATCAAAAAGAGGAAAAGGAAAAGTTCCTCTTCATCTGAAGGCACACCAACAAAAGCTTGTTGCACAAGTATGCATTGCCAATTACATGAAATTTTGACAAGATAGATAAGCCTAATATTAAACCTCGCAAGGAAAAAATAAAGCAAATGTAGAGATTATATATAAATCATGCTGGATTGAACATTCTATATGCATCATTACCATTTCAAAGTCTCCTTCCCATACTTATAACTATTTCTTCCAGCCAACAAAGGAAAGAGAAAGCCTTTCTATGAGAATCATTCAAGACGTCATACATTCATGCATCCAGATTACAGGCTTTGCTTTCTTGACTTGACCCAGAAAACTTCTACTACAAGCAAAAGATACCAACAGAGATTACAATTTTTCCCATTCTTGTTCCAAAAAAAAAAACTCCTCCCCTGCCTACAAAGCTCTGAACCTCAACTTCATTTGCAGTGTTTTGTATCCTCGAATGTAATGACATCATAATTTTCTACAGTCAAGACTCAAGACTACTAAGTATTAAAAGAAATAGTGGGCATCTAAATTTAAATAATTTTGTTCATTATCTACAGATTAAAATGACTATGGAAAATGCAGATAGCTTTAAACTTGTCTCAAAAGCAATTATTGTAATGGAATGCTAATTGAGCTAAACTTCTAGAATCAGGATATAACTAAAAAAATTATAATAATTACTTTTTCCTAAAAGGCATAAAAGATCATATTTAGGCCATAAAATTTAATTAAAAACAGACCAACGGCAAAGATAATCTTGTTTAAAGTTCTGGCAATATAGTAGTTTGATCTGACTGTTGACATTTAGTGATAATTTAGATTTATTATTAATAAATGAGTAGTTGTTAGAATCCCTAAATTAGTGACAGGAATAGTGCTCCTGATTTTTCTCTTTCATTATTATGTAATCAAGAGCTGATTCTGGGGGATTAACAAATAACCTAGAATTAACTCTATAAATGTAATACTGTCCTATGAATGAAATATTCTATTCGGTTGTCACTGTTCTACATGGTATCAGAGCGGGGATGAGTGAGAGAGAGTGGCGTCGACGTCGGGCTCGGGAAACAGAGCAGGGCTGAGTGAGAGAGAGTGGCGTCGACGACGTTTGGGACTCAGGAAAACAGAACAAGCTGAGAGAAATAGAGAGACGTCGACGACGATGACGTTGAAGGCTTGGGAAAACAGAGCAAGTTGAGCGAGAGAGAGAGACGTCGACGACGATGACGCTGAAGGCAAGAGAAACAGAACGAGATCGGGTACGTGAGAGAGACGACGACGCAGTGACAATGATCAGGTTTGGATTCGGACTCGAAGACGGAGGCCCAGGCGACGTGCAGACGACGACTCGTGATGCCACAGTGACGTTGTCGTCGAAGGCTCACAATGTCACTGTGTCTTCGTCAAACCAGAGCCACGGACCACCAGCGATACCGACGGATGCTGTTCCTTCGTCCATCACCATCCATCGACTCAACGGACAAAACTACCTTCAGTGGGCTTCGGGCGTCCGTTTGTTCGTCACTGGCAGAGGTAAGTTCGGATACTTGAATGGTGCCACACGTAAACCTGCAGAAACTGATCCTAAGTACAACACTTGGGAGGATGAAGACTCGATGATACAGTCATGGCTGATTAACTCAATGACTACCGAGATCAGCATGAGTTTGACCCTGTACAAGTCTGCTCGTGACGTTTGGGAGGCTGCCCGTGATATGTTTGCCTCCATAAAAAACAGAGCTGCAATTCTGGAGGTGGAAGCACGATTAGATCAACTAAAACAAGGTATGCTCACTGTTACTGAATACGGGACCAAACTTATTACTCTATGGCAGCAGTTAGACGAGTATAAAGCATTGGAATGGAGCTGCACTGCTGATGCTCGCCTGTACAGTCAAATAAAGGAGGAAAAACGCATCTACAAATTTCTCCTTGGGTTGCAGCCCTCCTATGATGACATAAGGGCTCAAATAATGAATCAAGGCAAACTACCAAGCCTGAGGGAGGTATTTTTTACAGCCAAAGCAGAAGAGAGCAGGAAATTACTTCCAACTCCTAAAGCACAGAACCCAGACAGTGAGTCAAGCGCATTTGCTAC
>JANTPZ010083948.1:0-14690 GCA_025593235.1 Vachellia pachyceras
CGGAAAAATTCAGCCAGGCTCTGATACCATGTTAGATGGGGAAAAGAAATATTCTGAAATTTCCATTGATTAATGTACCCTAATAGGGTATTTATACATTTAAAGAGATATACATAATCATAATCATACCCTAATATCTCTCACTAATCATAACCCTAATATATCTCAATAATATCAATACTAATCATATCCCTAATATATCTCAACAGACAAACAACAAATTAACACTAAAATAAAAATCTTAAACAAGTATTAGTAAAATGAGATGTTCATATTAAGTTGCAATTAAAACTATATTTCACAATTTAAATTAAATATCTTCATCGCCATTGACATCACTAACATGCCCCATAAGCTCTTCCAATTCCAACTCACCCAGAGAACAATTTGGAGCTTCAAAATCTCCAGCCCCATCAAATGGCCCCCATTGATCTCCATTAATATATTAAATCTTATTTTGTCTATTGAAAATACATTTCTCATTTTCTTGATGGAAGCTGAATATTGGCACCAAAGAAGCACTGATACGCCAAAAAAAATGAAGCATTCAGATCACATATAAGGGGCATTTGTTAAGGGTGTCTAATATAGGAATTGGAACATGCCCTAAAGTCAGATACTCAATGTTTAGTATAAATGAAAATTAAAAGATCAAAGTCATATCAAAGTTTTAATACCACCGCGAGCCAAAAGCTTATCTCTTTTAACCTGAATGATTATTACTGTTGAAAATGAGGCTATCAAGGAAAAATGGAGGGCGTGTGTGGTTTGGAAAGAGCCTTCAACCGAGGAGACAGGGAGAAATTGCATGAAGAAGTTGCTATACCGTTTCATAATGGTTGTTCTTCAAATATTAGATTATTTCAATACACTGCTAGCAACATATTTTTCTATAAACCTCCCAGTTATGAGGCACTAAGAGACACTTTGTTGAAAAGGGACGGAGAAAACGTTGAAGGCCAGAGGTTATTTAAAACAATAAGAAGTAGTGGGGGGAGAAGAAAGTGATTACAGTGACAAGCGGTAGGCAGGTACAACTAAGTCAGTGAAATACGACATGACGTGTAACTTCATAGGTTCATACGAGTTTAAAGAGCACAAGGGTAAGTTCTACATAGCTACATCCACGATACTTCATATCAATCATTCTTATATTGGTATCTTCCTAAAACCTCCACTAGCAAGAATAAACAAGGCACCAAGATCCTCTTTTCCCGTCTATTTTCTCTTCATGATCAATATTATTATAAGTTGTCTTATACATTTCGAACTCGTGTTACAATTTAACTAGCTCTTCGCTGTCCAATCTTCGGCAAACAAACCACAGTCAAATAGGCCACACACAGGCAAACAACTAAAGCAAAATTTTACCTTAGATTGCCACCAGGCGAATTAATGAAGAGTCTGATATCTTTTGTCGAATCTTGAGCATCCAGAAGCAGCAGCTGACTGATAATTGCATCAGCCACAAAATCGTCGATACCGCTGCCCAAAAAAACAATCCTCTCCCTAAGCAACAATCCCATCGCATCACTTTCGGCCCCCCTCATGGCCGTAGCAGGCGTCTGAGGAGCAGATAATTTGAAAGTGTCATTGAAGATTTCAGGTTGGGACAAAAAATCTAGGGTTTTAGGGGATTTCGGTGAGGATGCTAGCGTGCATCTGAGTGAAGTTCTCGAAGAATGGGGACGCGAGGGAATAGCAATTTGCGAAATAAACGCGGAAATAGACGGCTTTGAAGAAGAGATAGTAAGCCTGCGAGAGGTAAGCGAAGTTGAAAGGTGCGAATGAGTGATTGAAAGCAAATCCATGGCTGCACTATCTGGAACTCAACCGAGACGGAGATTATCCAAATACTCAGCTGGTTGTTATATTGCTCACACTTTGGACTAAGTTTTATTTAACTAACAAAAAAACTCAAAACTCATTAACTGCAATACTATGCAATAATAAGGGAAGAATAAAATGTTACCCTCATTTAAAAATTTAATGATATAATTTAGAAAAACACCAAACAAATATTTTATTATTACCTTATAAATAAGATTAAATTGGAAAGGGAAAATGATCTTTACCTCAAAGTTAGAAAACAAAAATTGAAACTAATATTATCTTTAAGAAATGGCTACATGTTCAATAAAAATATAGTGACCTCTAAAAACACAAAGCTATCAGTCAGAAAAGAAAACTACATATTTTTAATGTAAAAGTAAGGAAGTTTGATAAAAAAATTCAAAATAATATAAGAACTTCATTTTATTTTCCTCTATTTTTATTTTTTATCGATATAACATACAAGAGAACAGTTTTCAATTTAATTAACTTAAAACCAAATGCAATAAAACTAAAAATAGGTGATCTATTTTCTTTTGATATTGCATTGTATGAGAAGTGAGAGCAATGTCGTGGGAATTGATTTCGTTTCGTCGCGCCAAATTCAGGAACGCCCTCATCTCAGGGTCAGATGAGTCTCGTTGCTTCAGATCAACACCGCCGGTTTCTGTTCCTACAATATTCTCTCAGGTAGAAAGCGATTCATCTCAAAACTGCAAATACATCAAACAAAATGAAAAAAAAAAACCATGCAATGCAAATTCAACAATCAATAACAGAAACTGTTTGAGAGGACGCAGGTGGAATCTGGGAGATGAATGATGACGGAGAAGAGCGTTGATGAGAATACGTCAGGCTGTCGAGCGTTCTCTGCAAATGGAAATCACATGGATGCTGCAGAAGTTGAAGCCAAACTTGACCAAGGAAATGTCGAAGCCGCTGAATATGCATTGAAAGATGGCTTATCTATCACTTCTGAGGTATAGCCTCTGTGCCGCCTTCTATTTTCATTTCCTTTTCCAGAAAACAATAGCCACTCACAAGGAAATTGGCCGAACTAGTGCTCACATTTGTGATGATTGTGTCTCACAACCGATCCGAATCTCTCACATTCTCAAGAAAAAAAGACGATGAATATGATGATGAAATGTAAATCCCACACAATCATGTTTTCTGGAATGTGTGAATATAGATGGTCTGATTTATGGCATAACCGAGAATAAAGTTTTCGAACTACATCACCTGATCTGTTTATCTCAATTGCATTATGTTATCAGGAAGCAAGAAGTCTCATCGGGAAGCTAGAGTATCAAAGAGGAAATTATGCAAGCGCTCTTCGTGTGTTCGATGGGATTGTTCTCCAGGCTGCCCTTCAGCAATTACAATCTTTAGTTTCTGACAAATCATCGGCCAAGAAAGCATCACCCAACTCAAGAATCCCTGCGCATGCTGCTAGTTTGATGCTTGAATCCATCTATTTCAAGGCTAAAACTTTACGAAAGCAGGGGAAAATAACTGGTATTACCCATTAATTTGGCCAAAAAAGGGTAGCTACCCATTAATTGGTACAATTTTTCATCTAGTATGCACATCCCCTAAAGTTCTTTGATATAAATTTAGTAATTTACCGTAAAATTTAAAGAAAGTGTGACAACAAAAGTAAAAAATGTGAACAAGATTTACTTTCTCCTTTCCTCTCATTCTCTCTCGAAATTTTATAGTAACTCTATGAGAAAGAACTACCAAAAAAATTGTATAGTCGTTTTTTATATCTTGCTTTCCACCCTAAATGAAATGTGAGTCTAATATTTTATTTCTCTTTTAATAAATTGTAATGCTTGTGTGATTGCTTGTTCAGAAGCTACCACTGAATGCAAAAATGCGCATGAGGGTATCGAGAAGACATTGAGTCAGGGTGTATCTGATATTCAATTGGACAACACATTGCAAGAAGCAATCAGTGGCATTGTAGGACTTCTTCCAGAGCTTACAAAGCAAGCAGGTAGCCATCAAGAGGCATTGTCTGCTTATAGGCGTGCTCTTCAACTTCTGAGTCAATGGAACTTCGATACAGATGGATGTGCTAGAGTTCAGAAAGGACTTGCCATGCTTTTGCTGTATGGTGGGTTTGAGGCTAGCCCGCCCAAGGCGAGTGATCAGGGCGAGGGGTTTTATGTACCTAAGAACAATCTGGAAGAGGCAATTCTACTTTTAATGCTTGCTGTGAGGAGACTTTGCATTGATAAGTCCCAATGGGATCCTTCAGTGATGGAGCACCTGACTTTTGCACTTTCTGTATGTGGCCAAACTTCTGTTCTAGCAAAGCAACTTGAAGAGTTAATGCCTGGAATATATCATCGTATTGATCGTTGGAATCTTTTAGCTTTATGTCACTATGGAGCAGGACAAAATGAAAGTGCTTTGGATCTACTTAGGAAATCTTTGCACAAACATGAAAGACCAAATGACATTGAATCATTGTTAGTAGCTTCCAGGATCTGTAGTCAGAATCCTTGCCTTGCTGCTGAGGGAGTGGGGTATGCACAAAGGGCACTCAATAATGCTAAGGGCATAAACGAGCATTTAAAAGGTGTGAGTCTTAGAATGTTAGGACTTTGTCACCGAAAGGAAGCTACGGTTGCTTCCTCGGACTTTCAAAGGTCTAATCTTCAGTCCAAAGCTCTGAAATCATTAGAAAAGGCAATGGAATTTGAATATAATAATTCTGATCTGAGTTTTGAGCTGGGAGTTCATTATGCAGAACACAGAAATTTGACAACTTCTTTGCGCTATGCAAAGCAGTTCTTTGATGAAACAGGAGGATCTATATTGAAAGGTTGGAGACTGATTGCTCTGGTTTTGTCTGCTCAACAACGATTCAAGGAGGCTGAAGTGGTGATAAATGCTGCTTTAGATGAGACTGCGAGATGGGAGCAAGGGCCACTGCTTAGACTGAAAGCAAAGCTCAAGATTTTCCAATCACAACCCATGGATGCTGTTGAAACTTATAGATACCTCCTTGCATTGATTCAAGCTCAAAAGAATTCCTTTGGGCCCATGAAAATAAATACACAGGTAAAGTTATGCCAGAGGCTATCTTAACAGCCGTAGATTGTATTTACTACTTTTTATCATTTTGTCATTTAAATTGTTTTAGCGGCTAACTTTATATGTGATCTGGGAAGTGGATATCCTCTGAATCTGTTGTCATTTCAGCACTTCTAATTTCCTTTTATGCAAGTCACTTTTTGTGTTTGCTGAGCCGTTTCCTCATTTTGGTTAGGATAGTTGCTGAAGATAGAATATTTTTTCCCCTTATGATTTTTGCGTATAGGAAAAATATTGGGCTGTTTGTAGGAGAAGGGTGCTTTTCAAGAAGCTAAACTATAATTCTTTTAAAGCGAATATTTCAAAGCTGTCTCCATGGTTTTAAGAGGAAAGAGAACCCTACGTCATGAGAAAATGAAGAATTAAACAGGAATTGTATTTTATCAAGTTCCTTTCATGTGATTCTTCATGTGTAATTGCAGATTTTGAATTCAATATTTGCTTTGTTAATTTGTTTTAGGTTCAAGATGATGTGAAGGAGATTGATGTTTGGCATGGGCTGGCAAATTTATATGCAAGCCTTTCCCATTGGAAGGATGCTGAAGTTTGTTTGCAAAAGGCCAGAGAATTGAAGGAGTACTCAGCAGAAACATTGCACATTGAAGGCAAGAACAAAACCTTAAGTTTGATATTCTAATCTAGCTACAAAACCCTAAGTTTGATATTCCAATCTAGTTATTTAAGCTTAGGTTTTCTTTTTCCCTTCCATTGTTTATCAAATCACAACCTTACCTCTGGGGAGACAGTACAGAGGGTTTTAGTCCCAGACCTGAAAAACTCCAATGGTATTGGCAGATAACTTATACAAGAATATTAAGATTATGTTCGAATTGAAGAGAATAGAAAATTTATTTTAAAGATTGTCTTTGATTTATAACTAAATACTACTTTCAGTCTTTAATACGAGAGCTAGTTATCTTTTATCGAAGAGATTTTTAAACAGTGTATTTAACTTCTTTAATCTCCTTAAAAAAAGTCAATTAATTCTTATATTAAGAACTGAAGGTAGTATACCATTTATTTTTCTTTAGGCTCCTTTGGATTGAAATCCAGACTAAAAACATAGGATGATTGAAGAGTTTATTTGGATTGAGGAGAATAAAAAAGAAGGGGATAATTTTATTTAAGATTAAAGAAAATGTCTGAATTAAAATCTCTTTCCCCTTTCCTTTTCTTTCCTAACACACTTCAGCCCAAAAAAATCCATATACTGAAAGTTCTAAAGCAACATTGTTGGAGGATGCGAACGTATAGCCTAAACCCTTCAAGTAACGTGAAGAAAAAAACAAATAATCCTGTGCATGTACATAGACATTTAATACTTTCCTGAATGATTCTACCAGGTCTTTTGTGTCAAGGACGGGGACAAAAACAAGAAGCTATTTCTGCTATCACAACAGGGCTCCTGTTTGAACCTCACTATGTTCCAAGCAAGATCCAGATGGGTGTTTTGCTGCTGAAATTGAAGACAAAGTCACAATCTTTGCCTTTAGCCAGAAGCTTGCTTTGTGATGCACTTCGTTTAGAACCCACTAACCGCATGGCTTGGTTTCTCCTGGGAGAAGTTCACAAGTATGATGGCCGAATAGGTGATGCTGCCGACTGCTTCCAGGCAGCTTCCATGCTTGAAGAATCTGACCCTGTTGAAAGTTTCAGCACTTTGCTTTGACTGGATTTTATTATTAAATGAATGGTTTGGTCTGCAAAACAGCCTGATGCATCTTCCCTGTGTTCATTGGGGACAAATTGGGAATATTTTGGGAATGAATCCCATTTATTTCCCCTCTCGTTTAAAGGTCTTGCCATCATCAAAAACTAGGCTCAAAAAGAGAAATTGCGTTCATCTTTTGGGAAAATAAGAAGAAAATAAAGAAATTCACGTTAAACTTGGTCGGAGGATGGTTAATGTCAAGAGCCTGGATAAGTGGAGGCTTATATGCAGTTCAATCGCTGCTCTGCTTGTAAATGTATGTTGCTTAACCGAGTAGTATCATTAAAAGAAAGTGTAAGACTCATTGCCTATGTACGTTGAACAATTTGCTAAAATCCATCTGAATTTTTCTCATATTTTCATGTATCAAACACTACTGCGGAGGGCAATCAGTTCAACAGCCAGAATATGTCCAAAACTGGGAAAAGCAATGTGATCAAACAAATCTTGGCATAGTCCATGGCAAATTCCAAACCCAAATGTTAGATACAAAAACAGTTCTTGTGCATAGTCCACCGAACGCATCTAGAGTTGCCACTTGCCTTGTTCAGCTGTCTGTCAGCAACTTTGGCTAAGTTGACGAAATTCCAAAACGGTTTCTAAGAGAGTCAATAGCCTTGTCGAATGATTGCGAAAGATCAGCGATGGACGTTTTGCGGGCTGAAATTTGTGTGTGTGAGAGAGAGAGAGAGAGAGAAATAAGAAGCTTATTTATTCAAATGTTGTAAATCTGTAGGCTTAAATCTCTCAACAAATTTAGACAATCTGACATATAAGTGTAGTATAAGTGCGTGTAAGGATCTCAATTCTGTAAAAGGATGTCCCAAGACAATGCTCTAGGATAATATCACAATGGTACAATGATAAAATATTTAATCAAGCAAACATACCGCGAGATGCGCTGATCTGTGCATCTGCAATGAATTCTTTATATGAGACCTGAAAAAGGAACAATTAGATTCTCTAAATATTCTCAAACCATTAGATAAAGTAAAAAAGAATAGAGGACAACCTTCATTAATTCTTGATTTTCAGCAATTCGTTCAGAAACTTTTTTATATTCTTTATCTACTTCATCCATTATTTTCTTGCATGATTGAGTCTGCATCTATAGAATTTAAAAAACAATAGGTGAAATTAATTCGACCAAAGATCTGAAATACTGAATTTTCACAACGCCACCGATAAACTTATAAGCGGAGGGACGAGAATAAACGAAAGGATGACGAGCATTTTGATTAGCATTCTTTTCTTTTCCATTTTTTTCGAAAACGAAATCCGAATGGTTAGTTTGAGGCTAAACGACACGGAGACTCTAGCAACAATGCTCTGGCCTAACAAAGACTATAGAAACAACGCAATTTATTTAGATCACCATAAACGTAGTTCTCGAAATCTGATTCCCGACAAACTTTATCGAGTCGAATGTGCACCAGGATCTATGAAGATGAAACTATCAGCTATCAAGATTTCTTATACGTGACTGCCAAGAAAATGAGAACATGATGAAAAATTTCAGATTTATATTCCACTTTTTCTATTGCTCCGCATCATGCGAAGTCATTTTAGTCTCATGGATGAATTCATTCTTACTTGCAAGGAAACGGAACTCTTAAGTTCTCTAAACTTCGATGCTACATTACAGCACATGTGATCCGATAGCTTCCATGAGACAAATTTACGGTCACACGTATGCGATTATACAACTCGCACAGAGGCTAAAAGAAATGAACGAGCAATACCTTAAGTCTCTCGCGGAGACGTAATTGGGAAGCCTCGAGATCGTTGAGGATCTCCGAGTGAGAGCGATCAACGAGGCTCTTGACTTCGTCAAGACGCGTACCAGAGAGGTCCTTCAACTCCCATACGTTGCTGACAGTCTTGAGAGTTTGAGATTAGGCGAGGTCAACCGTTGCTCTTTTAGTGTTCTTAAAGGTCGAAGCCGTTCTGATGAAGATCGCTGACTTCGGGGAATCGTAGGGCGGGGAAGATCTTGGTGATGGTGTTGTAAGTAGATCAACCATTGCAACCTTGCCTTTCCCCTTCTTCTTCATCCGTCTTAGTTTCTTCTTCAGCAAGACAGAGAGACAAATCGCTCTTCAATTTGAACCTATATGCCATTGGCGGGTATTTACATTTTGAATATACTACTGCTCCGTGTGCGCGCGCGTCCGTGGAAAAGCCAAGCGATATTCTTCTTCTTCAAACCTTTGTAAATAATTATAAAATTGAACAATTACTTTAAAGTCCCATGCTATAAATTAATTACTCTAAATTTTTAAAAAGTTGTTAATGGTAGCTGCTTCACTTGTTAATGGTGTTTCTCGACTTATTATTAATAATATCTTTTTAAACTTTAGAGTAATTAATTCGTTATCACGGGACCTAAATGCAATTTTCCCTATAAAATTTGAAACTTTTAGACGTCTATCACTTTGATATAATTTTTGTTCGGCCTGAATTTATCAAAATCATGGATAGTAATTTATTAAATGTTTATTGATAATTAACATGCCGATACAATATTTTTTTAATTTTTATTGATAACACGTCAATGTAATATCGATTCATCTGTCTCTAATCACTAGATAATATTTTTTAGACCTATAAACGCTGTATTTTTAATGATATGTTTATTAAAAAAAGCTTGTCCTATTGTCATACTCATTTGATAAAGTAATAACTCTTCCCAAGCTTCAATAGTTTCCACATATATCTTTTTGTCAAAAGTTAATTGTCAATCCAGTCTTAAACAGATTCAGAGCTCCTTTAGAAGTCTGGTTGAGAATAACTTTTACAGATTTCAAAATAAAACTTAGATTTTGAAAGGTAATTACATTTAGGGAATTATTGGCTTTTACGGGGTTCGAGGCAAAAAATAAGTAGAAAAGAGAAAGAAAGAAAAAGGAGAAAAGAAAAAATTTATTATAAGAGAATGTGTGATTTAACAAGAAAATAGTTTTTTCAAAGCTTAGGTTGTAACAAAATTGGGTTTTGAAAAAATATAAATACTTAGACAAAACTTAGGTTTTGGGCCAAAATCTAAATTTAGGATCATAATCCCAAATGAACCTTATATTTCTGATCCATTTGAAACAAGAGTCATGCGGCCCTTATTATATTATTACCCCATCTGAGTAAGTTGAATTTTGTTGAGGAAATTAAAAAAAATTAAATACGTTATTTAAAAGTATTTATCAGTTTTTAAATAAAACAAATTAGTTTAAAAAGTATAAATATAAATACATTTAAATAATGTATTTATCTCTTTTAAATTTCCCAACAAAAATTAAATAATTTTTATATTAAAGACAAAAGATACTAACCTAAGATTATTTATCTCGATGAAGGCTACAAGTCAGGCGGCTACTGTTAGAATTTGAAAAGGAAAATATGGGCATGTTGGTCGCAAGATAACAAAAATTATACCCATTTCCTCCAAATTCCCCCCATTTGTGGGGAGGGTTGAGAGGGAAGGGAAAATTATAAGAGATTTTTCCTTCCTTACCCTTCCCATAACCAAACATGTAATAGGTAAAAAGTACTATTGAATACCCACAATGGAAATGAAACAAGAAAAGGGCAAATAAGTAAATTTATGAATGGAAAATGATCCTCAACATCATGTTTCTACTTTCAAAAAAAGCACTGAAAATATAGCATAGTGGACACTACAGGTAAACACCAGTATGTTTGGTAACCATGGGTTTATTTTTATAAGCACGTTTAACAGTGCTTTTCCGTAAAACGAGACAATCTCCTCCACATATTTGCCTCGGCTTATGTGAATAAGAACTTATAAGTGACTTATGGCAATTTGCCAAACGGGCAGACACACTTGACTTTTCTCAGTAAGATAAAGCAGAATGAAAAGAGCAAAGCCATACAAAAACAGCAAAATTAAGGGCGCGTTTGGTTCGGTGAATTCGTTAGAATGGAATGGAATGAAACGGAAAATTTTTTAGGGTGTGCTGTTTGGTTGTCACTGGAATAAAATAGGTTGATAGAAAAATTTTTGTTTGGTTAGGTTAAAATTGTAGGAAAGAGAGTAGAAAAATTGTATCAAATAACTATACTGCCCTTAATGACAAATGTAAAATATTTTTTTATAAATATAAGTATTTATTAATAAAAATTCAACTTATTTATATTTATTCTTTAATATTTAATTTATATAATATTTAATTATATTTATTAATTATATATTTATTTATGTATTTAATATATATTTATTAATTATATATATTTATATATGAAGATGTAGTGTATCACCACATCTTCACCCATTTGAATGGGGTGAAGATGTGTGCGTCTTCTCCAGTGACGCTTGCTTCTTCGGCGGCAGTGCAATGAATGTGATGAAGATGAAGAAGAGAAACGACGCGCAGGAGGAGGTCACCGATGACAGAGAAAACGGACTGGGAGTAAGAGCGAGGGCACGCAGGAGGGCAACTCCGTCTTTTGACTATTCCATCGACCGATTGAATTTGGTTTCCCATCATTTTTGGTGGGAAGAGAGTTTCACGCATACGAATAAAAATCAGTTTCCACTGGAAATCATCTTCCATCTCAAATGTTGAACCAAATGGTCACCACCAATAGAAAATCGTAATTTTCCTTTTCCATCGACACATTTTCACTAAACCAAATGGGATCTAAGTGGCCTAAGGATTGACGAGAGTGGCTGGAGAATCTGGGAAGATGGTGGCTGTACAACTGTCAAAGTCTACCACACGCAGCGGAATTAAAGAGAGGATATTTTATAGAGCGGATATCAAGAGAAGCTTGTATTAAATATATTTGTTGTAAAGGTAGCATATCTCCAAGCAGGACGTAATTTCATAATTCAATTAGTGACATGCGACTCTTCTTGGAGGCTTGGACTATCATAGCGTTCTGTCAACTTTCAACTACGTAATTCAGGTAGTAACTTCATCATACCCCCTCCCCGGGGGGCAGCTAGATCTTTTATAAAAAATGCAAGAAAAGAAAATTTTAATGGAAGATACAACTACTTTCTGAAATTTCAATCACTTTCAGTTTTCATCATAGTAAAGTAAATATACAATCAAGCGTATGGATAAAAATTAAACTGCCACACATAACCTTTCTAGAATAACCAATGTAGTGAATGCCCAAGAATTTCATAAAGAAACTAAATAACTTCATTTCCCCAGATATTTGAAAGCTACCTTAAAAATTTCTAATAGCCTGACCATGTAACATCAATTTTAAAACAAAGACGATAAACAGCTAAAGTTTATTGGCCTAGGAATGCTTTGAGTGGAAAGTGGAAACAGAGCTCCCCTTTGATGTTTCTTGTGTTTCAGAGAGGCTGTAACCTGAATATTATGCAAATATTGGCCTCGTCATCTTATTTTGGGTTGCATCATCCCCTCACATCTCTCTTGAATCAAGAGTAATCAATCTACCAAAGATAAACCCTCCTCATTGTCAAGATCTGAGAGATTACTGTTCACAGAGAACTTCAACCATCTCTTTTTCTCAACAAGTTTAATACAAGGCTGCAAGACAAGACCAATTAACACAACAATGAGGCTTAGAGCCATTACTTTGAGGGAGGAGAAAGCCAGTACAACGCAAATCAATATTGTTGGAGGGATACACATGAGAGTAGCTCCAATTGTCCCCCCAGGAACCTTGTATGGCCGAGACATGTTGGGGTGTTTGATCCTCAGCAATATGAATGCTATGAACTCCAGAATCATTCCAAAACAGTAAAGGAAATTCTCTGCAGCTACAATTTCTTGGAAGCTCAACAATGATAGCAGAATCACACCTGAGGCTGAAAACAGAATCCCAATGAGAGGGGTTCCATATCGAGACCTCTTGCTAAAGAACTCAGGCAACATTCCCCTCTCAGCCATCCCCAGAAGTTGAAAAGAGTCACTGCTCATCTCAGCAACAAACATCCCCATGTTTGACATTGCAGCAGCTGCCTGAAGCCACCATCTCAACCACACTCCTCCAACAATCTTAGCAATATCAGAGAAGTACCCATCTGTCCACAACTTTTGATCAAGAGGAACAGCACCAGTACCGATTAGAAGAGGAAAGAAATATCCGATAACTACCAGAATCACAGCATAAAAGAGAGCCTTGGGAAGAGTTTTCTTTGGATTGTCCACTTCTCCCACAAGAGTACTAATGGAATCCCAATAATTAAGATTCCAAAACAGAGTATTCAAATACAGATTCCAATTCACACCATTCAAGTTTGTCACAAACCACCTTGAAGGTTCCAAGTCTGGAATGGCCAAGACCCCCATTACCACAAAAGGGAGGAGAGAGAAAGCCCCTAAAAGAGTAGCAACCCATCCCACAATGGTCAAACCCCTATAGTTCAAGTAAGTAAGAATAACAGTCAAACCCCATGCTGCAACAGTTCTTGGCACGCCGCCCCCTAAAGTTGGGACTCCTGACTTCAGGTAGTCAAGAAACATTACTGGGTACAAGGCATTATCAATTACCCCACTTACCCACTTCATCCAACCTTGCTGGAACCCCCAATAGGGACCCAAAGCTGAGGAAACCCAAACCACATAACCACTGTTTTCTGGGAACATGGTTCCCATCTCTGCAGTAATCAAAGCTTCAGGAATACTCCATATGAATGGGAAAACCAAGAAGCCAAGCAAAGCTAATAGAGGACCAGCAGCTTGCACAGTATCCTCCACACCAAAAGGACCCCCGGAGACCTCATAAAAAATGAGAAATACAAGAGGAAGAACTGAAACTTTTCTAGAGTGATTTGCCTTAAAAGGAGGTAATTCACCAATAGCTTCGTAATCCCCCATTGCAGTAGAGGCTTGTCTAGTGGTAGTAATCCTCAATTTCTGCAACCATGGCAAAAATTCACGTTAGGTTTTTATACAGAAATTGAAACCGAGTAGATATGTCTCCAGAGGTCACCACAAAAGATAAGAATCCGTTGCCTTCGTGCTCTCAAATGAGTCAAAATAGATACTCTGTCAATTTTATCGGTAAAAATCTGCTCATTCTCCCACGAAATCAACAATTGCATTCCTGTATAGAATAAGCCGAAGGGGAAAGAACAGGGAGAGATGTGTCTTTCTGTAATTTGCATAGCGAAATCAACTTCAAACTATATGAAGAATTCAGAATCAAATAGATAAAGCCAACTGACATTATTGTGCAGAGATATGGTCTGACCAGACAAATCACAGAACCATGAATGAAAAGCTCAACTATAAAAAATAAAAAAATTAAAGCGGCAAGTGAAAACGAAACAGAGATTGAACAGACCATCAAAGATACGAATATCCTTTGAACGTCAAATAGATGATACCCTCCATTGTTTCCCCAGGCACTGAGGTTTTAGAGGGGAAAGGGACTAGGGAGAAGAAAAGAGCTGCCCATGTTGGTCCTGACTCCTGACCGCTCAGCCCCTGATCAGAAGACACTCCATCGTGAACTTGAAGTGACTCGCCAATGACACGTAATAAGCATTAGGCACAACATGCATCTCGATAATTCACAAAATATATATATATTTTAAATTTACATTAATTTTTAATATTTTCTGTGAAATATGAAAAGTTTACTTTTAGTTTTTAATATTCATATCTTTAATTTTATTTAATAAAAATGTTAATTTAATCATCTTTGCATAATTAACTGATATTAAAATATTGTTTAATATAATTTTTTATTTTAAAATTTAATCATTTTTTATTAATATTTAATAGAAGGATTACTATTTAAATTCTTTGAGTTAACATTTTCATTAATTAAAACTAAAAATTTAGAAATAAATGGTTAAAATGCATTTTAAATAACAAATTAAAACTATGATAAATTTAAATGATCAATTATTTTTTGTCGAGAATTAACCTTTATTTAAAATATTGTTAAACGACTTTTCTAAACGGAATATGAAATAGGGTTCGTTTGGTTATAAGGTTTTGAAATCTAGGTTTCAAAACCTAGGTTTGAAACCTAGATTTTCTCTTTCATACTCTCTTTTTACTACTCTTTCTTACTTTCCTCTTTCTTA